>JAJOOH010000564.1:0-46080 GCA_029582605.1 Solanum gracilifrons | reverse complement strand
CCCCCCCCCCCCCCCCCCCCCCCCCCCCCCCCCCCCCATCTTCTCCTTGCCCTTGAATTTTGAAGTTGGAACAATGTTTGAGAAAATTTAGGATCAGAAAACTATAACACCTCAGAAATTAGTAGGTTAAACTAGAGCTTAACGTGAGGGTTCACGTCAACGGTTAAGGGCAAGGGCCACGTATTTTGGGTGAGGGCCATGGCTAGGGGTCCAAGGCTGCCTAAAAAGCACCTAGATAGTGCCTACCATGACCATGAGGGTTTTCACGACCTGTGGTGGCCAACACGAGTCGTGGTGCCACCCGTGGTTGGTGAGGCAGTGTGCCTCCAAAAGTGCCCAAGCCAAGTCTCCCCTTCACGAGCCACTTCACGGCTCGTGGTCATGACCACGGACCGTGGGAAGCCTCATGGGGTTGCTTTAGCCTCATGGGAGACTTTCCATGTTGGAGGAGCTACTGGTAAAGGGACTAGTACGGGCACCACCATGGGCCGTGGTGCCCTTGACGGGTCATGAAGGTGGGTGTGGCCCCTGGGAAGGGCTGCCTAGTCAAGGGGTTTTAGTAACTTCCAAATTAATTAGGTATTTTATGGGGTCAATTTATATTGTCTTATTTCAAATTTATAAATGATTAAGTCATTAAACACCCCATTTACTTCATTATTCTCAAAAATCCAAAAGAGTTCATCTTCTCCAAAATTTCTCTCTTTAGAAGATCCCAAAGAAGAAGAAGAAGAAGAAGAAGTGGAGGCTAGGGCTTGAAGAACCAAGGGCTTTCTTCACAAATTAAGGAGAAAACTCAGTTAAGGTATGGTGGCTTTTGATCTATGGGTAGCTACCCATAGAGTCCCTTCAAAACTAGATTTCAAAGTTTTCAAGTTCCCCAAAAGCTTGGGTTTCACTCTAAGTCAATTGGTTCCTTCCTCAAACGTTTTCAAAGATTGATTTATGATGGATTTTGATTGAATTGATGTTTAATTGTTGATTTATGATGAATTCCCTCAAGAAACCATGAATTTCCTATTTGCCAAATTATGACTTCATGATGTGAGTTGATTGATTATGGAAGTATGTGAATAGAATATGTCTATATTGATTGAGTTTGTTGAATTATGTGATTATTCATGCCTAAATTATAGTAATTCTAGGTGTGTTGGTGAGTTATGATACATGGCCTTGAAGGGGCAAATTATGAAGATTGATGTATAATCATGATGTTATGTATATGCTTTGTGATTTGAATGAAAGTAATGTGATCATGTCTAGAATGAAATTGTGTTATTATTGAAAGGTTATTCTCAATTACACACTTTTGATAATGATGTATTGTGACGGGATTCTTCAATGTAATGTTATACCTTGAATTGGTAGGCTTAGGGCATCCTCTTCTTGTGTAACTAAAGTATCTTGACTTGATGAACTTTAAATCGGTAGACCTAATGGTGGTATCCCTTTCATAAATGATTAATGAAGCATTCTAAGGCTATGTCTTGAACCGGTACACGTAATAGTGGTAGCCCTTCATGATGAGTCTATGAACTACTAATGTAATGATGAACCTTGATTCGGTAGACCTAATGGTGGTGGCCCTTTCTTGAGGATTCAATGAGCTATCCTAATAATGTACCTTGACTCGGTAGACCTAATGGTGGTGGCCCTTTCATGTGATAATGATGTGCTTTGACTAGGTAAACCTAATGGTGGTAGCCCTCTCAAGTATAATAATGTTAATGAGAATGAACTACTCTATGTGAATGTAAGCTTAGCACCGAGTGGATATGGTAAGATGGAAGCTCTCCCCATGTTAGGCTGGGTTTCAATGAACATCTTCCATATCCCAAAATTTGTGCCCACATAGGTCTTAGCTAGTGGATCCACCTAGGCTAAAATGTTACCGGTCCTACCTTAGGCAAGCAGACCAACCCTTTACGGTGTGGGACAGACACCGCATTCCATGGTTTACTCACATGGTCTATATCGGTTAATGTTTATTCCCATCATGTGAGTTACGTGCTATGGTTACTCAAGAGGTTCTATGAAGTGTGGGTGGTAGTATGGGATACCATTCATGCATTGCACGAGTAGGCTTTGAGAGGGCTATGGTGTGTTTATCTAATGTCTTAATGTCTAATGAAATGAATGTGCTCATAATGATGCAAATGAGAATGTTGACTAAAAGGCTTAATGTAAGGATGAATGCTTAACTTGGAATGTATTATGAGTTGCTTTCCTTGTCATGACTTATTGAATATGAATGTTCCTTGTCTATGGTGGCCTCAAAGGGGTACTTAGTATGAGTGGTATTATGGAATGCCATTTATACATTGCACAAGTATAACTTAGGGTTGCCTAAGATGATGGTCCTATTATGTTGAAATGATATGCATGTTGAATATGTTTGTATCTTATATCTCTTATACTAAAGTTTATGATGTTTCTCAAAATTGGCATAATGCATAGTTTTCAACCAAAATGTCCTTTTTAAGCATGGTTTTTGCATGGCTATCATACTTAGTACATTTTTGTGCTAATCCATATTTCCTCTATTTTTCTACAAAGTGTAGGTTCCGTATCTTAGGCTGATTTCAAAGGTTCAAAGCTTGGATAGAGTATTCTCCAAATATAGTGGGGAGTCCTCAAAATTCGAGGACATATGAGTCTTTAGTAATTTCCTTTATTGTCACTTTACGTTTTCAAACTATGTTGAAGGGTTGTGACCCTATTATTGAATCAAAGTTGTATTAGATGGTCATGTGAGACAAAGTTAGACTTTTGTTGTTTTAAATAAAGTTTTGGATTGTATGGTTTAAAAGTTTTAAATTCCATACCATTTTCTTATATCTTATGTTATGAATGCTCTGAGGCTTTTCGGAGTCTTGTACACCGTGTTACGTCCGGGGTGTAGGCTCGGGCCGTGAAAAAAACCTACCTTTAAAACTCTTGCTTAGAACATTCTTACTTAGAACATTATGTAAGATTCTAAGCAAGAATCTTAAAGGTAGGATTTCTGATCCTAATTTTTTGGAACATTGTTCCAACAACAAATTTCAAGGGAAAGCACGAGATGATCCCCCGACTATATCATCACGTAATTCGGTACTCACTAATATATCATTGTGTTCTTTTGTTATGTCTCCTTTTTCTTGCCCTATCATGTTATTCTATTTTATGGAATCTACAAAGGAAGACATCAAATGTATTACTGCAAATCATTATCTATTTTTATTGTTGTTAAATAAAATTAAATCTATAGGGAAAATCTTTGAAGTGATTAAGAATATCCGCATGAACAACCAAAGATCTAGATATGCTGATTTTATGGAATTTTCTGAATAGGTTCATGCAGATATTCTTAATCATTTCAGATATTTTCACTATAAAATTTAACTTTATTTAAAACCAATGAAAATTGTGATTCATTTTAACTAATACGTTTGATGTCTTCTTTTTATATACAAAAATTAGATTGGCATGATAGGGAAAGAAAACAGAGACATAGCTGAGGAACACAATGGTATATTAGTGAGTGTGGAATTACATGATGATAGTTTGGGGATCATCTCCTGCTTGCCCTTGAAGTTTGATGTTGGAACAAAGTTTGAGAAAATTTAGGATCAGAAATCCTACCTTTAAGATTCCTTCTTAGAACTTTATGTTTGATTCTAAGACTTTATCTTACAAATAGGATTTCTTACTCTAACTTTTAAAAAAAAAATTCCAATGTCAAACTTCAATGGCAAGTAGGAGATGATCCCCCAAACTAATATAATCATTTTTTCCTCTCCTATCTCTCCGTTTTTCTTGCCTTATCATGCTATTATATTTTTTAAAATCTACAAAGGAAGGTATCAAATGTATTACCTAAAATGAATTACTATTTTCATTGGTGTAAAATTAAAATTAAATTTTATAAGACAAATCTCTAAAGTAATTAAGAATATCTGCATGAACAACCAGTGAACTAGATATGTTCATTTTAAATGAATCTTAGCCATTAAGAAACAAAAATAATTGATAATAAATAATAATTGATTCTTCCAAAAAGTTATAGCTTTGGTGGATATGGTTACCTATGTTTGGTGGTAGGTTGCAAGTATCTCGTGGAATTAGTCGAGCTGTACTAAAGCTAGCCTGGACATCACAATCATAAAAAATGTACAAGTATGTTTCATAAACTATGTGTTGAACATGTGTGTTACATGTCTGTTGTAAGTGTATTCCAAGTGACTTTTAGTATAAATTCTGAATAATACCATAAGATTAATGAAATTTTTAAGTAAAATAAAATTTCATAAATGTGTTACTTTGATTGTGACGTTATGCCCATTCCTTAAAAAAAACTTTTTTATGAAAAGAGAGGAAGAAATGACGTAGTCCATCCGTTTTTGAAAAAGGACGAGTACAAAAGAGATGAAACTGATAGTGTTGCTTTTCTGTCATTTTTAAGAAAACAAACTGCATTGTTGATTAACGTTTCAAGGACACTTATCCAATTCTAAGTGTCAACGATCGCTAGTCAGTATATAACCCAACTAAATGAGTTAGGGTCGATCCCATAGGGAATGGTACGTGTTTACGATTCAATAGGAAATTTTAAATATGCTCAAGTCAGTCATAGGAATAGGCATTTATGAATAGGAAAATAATTCAAATTAGGGGGTGACACGAATGTCAAATAACAGGGGGTTTTGGTTTTAATTATCAACTACAGTAGCAGCAAATAACACGAAATAACAATAATGAGACGGGTTCTTGGGATGTGATTCAATTATAGGCTAATATAGACAAATTGGTAATTGCAACTGTTAGTAAATAGTTGTAAATTAGTGAATAAGCCAGACTATAGAGGAGGTAAATTTTCTCTCGAACAATTTACCCCAAATCAAGTCAATTTCTCTCGAACATCGACAAGCATACAAAATAAGAACAACCTGTGCCTTAGTCCATTCACTCTCTCAAGCTGAATGTGTGGAAAAGGTTAGGATTTACTCTCTCGAGCTGAATGTGTGGAAAAGGATTTATGATTCACTCTCTCAAGATGAACCCATTACAACCCAATACCTACAAACCATTAATCAATAATCTTGGTTTTAAAAGCTCTTTCTCGAGCCAGCAAAAAATACAAAGGTAAAACTGCATTTGCAACTACAATTCTTTAAATTAAACCACAATTAATCATTGAAATCACTTGTAAACAACATTTAGAATAACAATTAGCAATACCCATAAACTAAATCAGCCTGTAATCACATAATCACACCCCAAGAATTGGGGTTTTAGCTAGACATCATAAAAAGATAAAAATCGTTACCAAATTGTGTTTCCATCAACTGTGTAAGGTTGGTAACTTTGGGCGATCTAACTCTGCATCGCAGAATCACTCGACGATCTGCCGACTGCTTCTTTCTCTTGCCAACTTGATTTCTCCTTCAGCGCTTGGCACAATGGAACTTTAGGCGGTCTAATGGCCATTCGGTGACTCGCCAAATGGACTTGGCGATCACCAAGCTCTCTTTTCAC
The DNA here is from genome assembly GCA_029582605.1 of Solanum gracilifrons. Lineage (NCBI taxonomy): Eukaryota > Viridiplantae > Streptophyta > Magnoliopsida > Solanales > Solanaceae > Solanum > Solanum gracilifrons. Next base: position 40,563 of record JAJOOH010000564.1, on the reverse strand, counting down.
GCTTCTTTCAGCTTGCTTTGTTTCTTTTTGCAAGTTAGTGTCCATGCTTTGTTCCTCAATCCATATACATGGAATTCAAGGAATTTACATCAGTTATTGGCACAAAATAAGTATTTGAGGACACTAAATCTATCCAAATAAAGCACTAAATGAGTACAAATCTTGGACTCGTCAACACCCCCAACTTTAACTTTTGTTTGTCCTCAAGTAAAACTCAAGTTCAACAATTCAAAAAGGATGTCTCAAACAGTGCTACACAAGACTTAATCATGAATGCACATGACAAGAATCAACTTACTAATGCAACGATCAATTGTACACTCAAAGACTCAAGTTGTGACTCACCATTACCAAAGAATCTCAAGCTCACAATACTTACTTCAAATGCAAGTTCAAGCTCAACAAAGGTACTCAAATGCCCTCACACAAAGATGATTCCTCATTCACACACAATGGTTCAACACTTTATAGTTCCAAAATCAAAAACGACTCTCACACTAACAAAGATGAACACATGCATGGCTTCACCCATAGGTTTACCCTTATTTCCAACCAACACTTCTTTCAGATCACTCAAGATCAACAAGGTCATTTTAAGGCTTGTAACGGGGCTGAGTGTAAATGTATGGTCATTTAGGCTCAGTGACCGCTATCCTCATGAAATTTGGTATGAACAACACTTTCTTTCCTTTTCTTCATCATTCTCATTCATGCCCAAAATTCACCCTATTATTCACTTTCCATGGAATACCGGACACCCCATTTCTTTTGCACTTTCACAACTTTATTTCAAAACTTTTTTATTCTTTTTCTTTTTCATTCTTCTTTTCTTTTTCAATTTTTATTTTTTTTTGTATGGAGGGGTTCCATCTTTCTCAAAACCATGAGTCAAAGGGGAACTTCTTTGCACTTCTTGATTTACCTTCTCTTTTCACCACCCCAACTAAGGCTTTTGGCCTAAGTTGGCTATTCTAACAAACAACACTTCATGAGAATTATGGGTGAAGGGATAAAGAAAGGTCATAATTTCGTCAAGTTTCTTCCAAGGAAAGGTTAAGGCTAAAAAGGATGCTCAAGAAAAGATGTATAATGTCAAATTGTTTCAATCCTTAAAAATGTTGCCTAAGATCATTTCAAGAGCTTACATCACTTAGTCAACCGGACTAACAGGGCCAATTGTAGGTGTCAACACACAAGGTTCACGGTAAGGTCATCACATAAGGCATTGACACCATTATCAAACAAGACTCCACACTTTCGCTAGTGTGCAATGTTCATCAGAAGAGACTCAAATCGATAACCGGCTAGTCACAACGAGATGCAAAAAGTTCACATATTATCTATATAACTTCATTTGGCCTCATCGTAGCCGCACATTCAATTTTGTTTGATTGAGAGCACTATTCAAGTCATCGGTATTGATCACAACCGACATTTAAATTTGCACAAGAACAGCCACAATTAAATACACAAGAGGTGGCAAAATTTTTAGAAGGAACCAAAAATTATTTACAATTAAAATAAGGATCCACAAGCTCAAACATCCACAAAAACCAGTGTCAAAACACAATTTACACACGAAAACCCAGCATATACCAAAATAACAGTCATCACAAGAGGTAGATATGGAAATACCTTACCCCATCGCAAAGAAAAACCAATTTATCCTCAAATGCAATAAAAACATCCAAAAATCAATAAAAGTGATACAGAGGGAGATAAAGAAAGGTCCTGTCTACTTAATCGCACCATCTGTCGGGGCATCAATGCCCGGTGCAGTACTCTGATTGTGGCTATTAGTGCCCGAAATCATAGCAGCAGCACTCGATCCACTAGGGTCTGCCATGGACTTCTCTGTCAGCGATGTCTGAATCACCGACTATACAATCGTCTCCTCCAGATCTGGAAAGTCTGTATATATGCTCTCCTTTCTAACCTAGATTTTCTCCTCGTCGGTTTCTACCTCCGACTCATTAACTTCCACATCATCTATCGGCACATCTCCGGTGGTGACCAGAGGAATCTTAGAACTGGCCGGGGCATCCACATCATCTGCTGCCTTCAATAATGAAGTGAAGTCAGTGGACTTCAAGTAGTCCATGTCCTTCCTTAGATCTGCAACCTCGACTTTCAAACCAGAACCTTGCTACGATATTGACGTCCTTCTTTTCAATAGGTGCTCCAAATGTACTTGGCGATCACCAGGCTCTCTTTACACACTTCTTTTAGCTCGCTTTGTTCCGTTTTGCAAGTTAGTGTCCATGCTTTGTTCCACAATCCATATACCTGGAAATCAAGGATTCTACATCAGTTATTGGCATAAAATAAGCATTTGAGGACACTAAATCTATCCAAATAAAGCCCTAAATAAGTCCAAATCTTGGACTCATCAATTGTCCGTTGTTTTTGAAGCAATTTTTACTTGTTAAAGTATAATATTCATGAACTTACATTTTATGAATTTTATTTTAGTTACAAAAAATGTGTTTCAATAATTTTATGTTATTACTCAAAATCTTGTACTAAAGAACTTGTAATACATGTGCGACAGATGTGTTCAATATTAATTGCTGAGACTTCCTATTATGAAAATAACTTCAAATAATTAATTTGAATTATTCTTACCAGGATATATTACTAATCATTCCACTAGAAACTTGTAATTACACTCCTCCAATCATAATATGATATTTCGCATTAAACACTTATGTAATTCCCCATGTTAAAATTAAAATTTACTGACGAATTTAATTTAATGATTAATTTCCTTTAGAGATCTTCATAAGTTATTTCATGTATCATATTCAAGAATACACTTGCAAGGTTTGACCTGATAAAAACATATAAGCTTCTCAGAAAGACAGATCATCAATCTCTATATCGACACCGGCATCACTCCCATGATCATCAACACCTTAAACACCTACTTAATGAATTCCTGAGGATGTTCCTCAACTTTGTAACCATTCAACTTTAGAGGATACATCCTAGAGAAGTCCCTCACTCTAGTTGCCACCGTACCCATATTTGGGTTCATGAGGACCAAAGACACTCTATTGGATTGAGCCAACAATTGAGGGGCAGTTCTAAACTTCGCATTAGTCACTTGTTCAACCAAAGGATCGACCGAAATCTGAGGAGATTCTTGAGAAGCTTCCCATTCCAAAATCCCATTCCTCCTAATCTATGTTGTTTGATTGGCCATATCCTGAAAAGCATCGTATAAAGATTAGGAGAGAGACATATAGAGTTACACTCTATCGCATGACTTTTATTGTAATGAAAGAAGTCGAGTTTCCTAACCATCTTACAACTTCTCATTCATAAATGTGGCATGTTTCACACTTATGAACAAGACTCTTTTTGACGTGGTTTAGAGACTTCTGTAACACCCCGTATGTTAGAACATACCAAAATGCAGATTTCAGAGTTGTAGGTGCAACCCATGTTTGCCACCCACGGACCATAGGGTGACCCACAACCCGTGATGTTGGTCCGTGGATGGCTACCAACGACCCTTCCCCAGAAACTCCCCTGAAATTCATCTAAGTGTCGACCACGACCGGACCTATGAAACATACGTCAGGTCACGAACCGTGATCCGTGTACATGGATCAGACGCCCAGCTTTAGCTCCCAGTCATCGATTAACTGTTGACCAACACGAACCGTCGGTCGATCTACGGTCCGTCGGTGACCCTGACAGCTTTTAAGTCAGGGGTCTTTTGATCCTTTTCTTATGTGTTTGACCCCCAAACTACACCGTTTAACCCTAAACTACGTAGTTTTTGTTAGTTTTAGACTAGTAACTATACTAGAATCTACACTAAGCAATTCATTCACCAATAAAACTTAGAAAATTAGAACACAGCAAGAGAAAGAGTCGACCAAGCCCTAGTCCAAGAATGCAGCAGGTTTTCATCAGTTTTAGCCCTGAAATCAAAAGATTTCTCCGTTGAATTAGTCTCTAGGTATGTGGGATTTCGCTAGTGGGTTCTTTTCGCCTATTAGGTTCGTAGATTTCTGTCAGAATCTTGATTCCCTTAATACTATCTAGACCTAGGGTTTCTTGAATGTTAGAAATTGTTGGGTTTTAGTTTTTAGAATGATCCAAGTCAGATTATCATGAATGCAGTATCTTTTAGTGTAGATTATTTCATAAATTCAGAACCCTAGCTATGTAGTTCTTTTAGTTCACGAATTACACATGCTAGGTCAGATATTTCAGATATGTACTTGCATGCCTCAACTTTCGAATGTCCATTGTCAGTATATTAATGTTGATTCTCAGTTTCCATGCCAATATTTTGAGCTATCCTGTATTACATCATTTCAGTCATAAAAATGTTAATTAATTAATCACTTGGGAGAACCTTCATACCGAGTGCACTAGGGTCAGTAACCCTCAAGTCCTAGAAATATGTGCCCTGTAAGTTGTAAGTCCCCTCTGTGGGCATCATTTTACTGATCACACCAACATGCCTCTCTACCTATGGCAGGGTATATTGGATCCTCTCGATGGGGTGTATACATCAGACTCCATATTTAGCTCATGTGGTTTTATGTCGGTTATTAGTAGCTCCCTTACATTTCAGTCAGATTCTATTGCATTGACCATGTTATCAGTATAGTTTAGTATTCAGTCTCAGCATGTTATAAACTTGGTTATTACATTCAGTTTAGCCATGTTCAGTATTCACAGTATACTTATCATGTTCAGATTTTATTATTGTTGTATTGCTTGTTCAGATTTGTTATTATTCACTTTTACTCTATCATGCATGCTCAATACCTTTCAAATACTGACGCATACTGTGCACTACATCTTCTCGTGATGTAGGTTCAGGCCTTTCGCAGTCAGATTATGTATAGATTGGTTCCCAATCTTTAGCTCAGCAACATCAGTGGTGAGTCCTCATTTTTCGAGGACAGTTGACATGTTATCTTTCCAGTTTAGTCTTTAGTTTTCAGTTCTTGCTAGATTTAACTTTGGCATGTCCTAGTACTTTTAGTCAGTTTAGAGTCTTATTTCAGACACAATTAGTTTCAGCTTCAGCATTTGAGTTTGACTTTTCAGTTATTCTTAAACTTTTAGTATTTATATATTCAGATTTAATATGGGTATTCCCCATCATTTCAGATTATCTTCTGACTTAGCTTCCACACAGTATTTCTTTACTTCAGTTTAGTTTAGTATGCTTATTATATGCCCGAAGGGTTAGCTTGGGGTCACTCATGATCCTAGGTCCAGTGTCCGTATCCTAGGGGAATCTTCGGGGAGTGACAACTTCCTACGACCTTTTTAAACCTTGTGCTCTGATACAAAGTTTCATATTACCCAACATATACCCTAGGCGTAACATGGTGTATAGAACCTCGAGAAACCCTATGAGAGCCACTTATGATACATCATACAAGATAATAAAATTTAAATAAATTGAAAGACAGTTTTATATCATAAAGAGTTTGAAAAAGCGGAAGTTTAACATAAGTGCCAAAGTCATCTAATATATCATAAGGAAAGTGATTAGGATGTAACCCATACATTACATACAAGTCTGAAATGAAAATGAAAAAAAGAATAAAAGAGTCTCTATCCTCGAAACATGAGGACTCACCAATGTTCTAAAGCTCAAAAGGATCAACTAGCCGTGAGTGTGCGTAATGGGAGCATCAGACCCTACATTAGTGAAATAATATAGGAAAAAGTATGCATTAGTATATGAAATGTACTAAGAATGATAGCAATGCATACGAGTTATGAAATCATGCTAAAAACACTTTATATGATAGGCAATGACCAAAATAAATCATAAATTAATATTTTAGAAAACCTAAGTCATAATCATGGTGAATGCAAGTTAAACATATTTAATACACATTTGGGATACTTTTAGAAAGTAACCTTAGTTTATTATTTTTGGAATTGACCATTAATCGATATAGACGATGTGAACTATAACATGGAATCCGGTGTCTATCCCACACCGAAAAATGGTGTCCCTACTTTCCTAGTTAAGAACAATAAACTTGAGCTAAAATTCATCCACTAGCTAATGTCTATCTAAGACAAACATATGTTGACACATAGTTATGCGAGATGGGTACTCACCACTAGTCCATTCGATTCTAAGCATAAATTCCAGAGAATAGTCATTATTCATACTCATCCTTATTATCCATGGAAAGGTACAATTAAGTAGTCAATCCAAGATAGAGTTCATATTAGACTGACTCCTAAGTATTGATTCAAATTTAGTTTAGAAAATCTTTCAACCCTAGGAATTCTTCTTGTGTGAATAACCTTTCACAACAACAACTTTGGTTTTTTGCTCAAAACAACCTCATATAATTCATATCAATTCCATAGGAAGGACATGAATATCTGCATAAATTCATAATTCATAGTTCATAAACTTAATCATGAGCTCATAGTCTAAAACTCATGGGACATGCATGGGTTCATATGAATTTAACTCAAAGCATGTAATTACCTCAATTCATGCATAAGTAGATAGAAAAAAAAATATGTTCAAGATCGTTAAGAACCCATGAACATGCAATAAAACCTTCATTTTGATCAGGAAACCCCACCATAAAATAATCGTCAAACACACAAAATACCAACCTTTATTCACCATGTAAACTTCCTATTGTTCTTCATGGCTTCCGATCTATTGAGGGTTTTAGATGGATCAAGGTTTATTTCCTGATCAATCAAGTTTCAGGAGACATTAACTTGACCTAAAGGTCCAGTTTTTACTTTGCTTGTTGACTAATACATGTAATTTGATATGAATTTTTGTTTTAAATGGTTAAAATTGATTGTTAAGACTGGGTTACTTATTTGGCATAAAGTTATCATTTTGTAAAAGTGAAATTTCCATTTCTTGTTGCTAATAGGGACAAAATTTGGGCGATGTGGGGTAGGGGCGGTTGGAGCTCAACCCAAAAAAATTTAATCAATCCATCCCCGCATAACATTTTTTCTAGTTACAACCTGCTCCACCTTTCCCCACATAGACCCACCCTGCATAAATTCTCCCGCATAATTTTATTTAATAATTTACCTTTGTACTTATGTTTAATAGTAAAAATAAAATTCATAAAAATAAATTCATGTTTTATTAAGTTGTATTAATATAATATATAATGAATTAAAAATTTATATTTAGAGGTCATTGGGAAGCATGTTAGAATTGTAGTAGTTTTGATTGAACCATTTTCATTTACTATCTTTGACATTTAGAAATTTTGAAGAAACTACCTTAATGCATAATATTCTATGACTCTTATAACATGTAAAAAGTTAAAATTAAGTTTGAACCGACATAAACCCACATATAACCGCCTAGACCCGCAATCCGCCTCTTTGCGCATTAGCTTTTTAGAAAAACCACTTCAACCCGGCTCACATATCTCCTTGCCTCGCATAACCTTAAATCCACCCTACCCCACCCCACCCCACCCCACCCTACCCCATCCCTCCCCGCCCTGCATCCACCCACCCCAATGCCATCCCTTGTTGTTGATGAACATTTAATGTTGGAAGAGCTAACAACAAGGAAAAATAACAATTTTTAATTTATAAATATGTTTAATATCTTTATGTAATTTTAATTTAACAGGATGTCTTTCCATTAAGGGTAGTCTACTACATAAGTTCATGTTAGCCAGGAGTGAATTCTTAATATGATAGAGAATTCTTTAGCCTTGAATCAGTAATTTATTTGAGCACTAAGTTTCATTTAAATTATAAGAGTTTATTCTCTAAGTGTTAATATCTAAGTGAGAGTGTGTATAATTTATTGTCATGAATGAGGTAGCAACTTCGTTTCTTAGATGAAGACAATTAAAACCTTCGCGTCTTAGATAAAGACAATTAATAAAATGAAAATGTCGCATTTACATATCTTCACCCAACCCTCTCAAAAATATAAATCTAAATGTTTGATTCAACAAACGAGTAAATCATAATTTTAGGTAATCAATATCTAGACATGTATTACCAAACTTATTTCTAGACTCTAAGTATGGTATGTATTGGTGCGCTCTAGTAATCGGTTTGAAAATATTGCAAATCATACTATCATCAAAGTCAAAGATATTAAATCAATTACATGAGTTCAAAATTTGAACGCCATAGGATAAAGTCGTCACATAATGAATTTTTGGGATAAGGTTTAAAGAAATTTTGTTGAATTTTCTGAATAAGTTTATGCCGATATTATTAATCACTTAAGAGATTTTCCCGATAAAATTTTATTTTACTAACACCAATGGAAATAGCGACTCATTTTTGGTAATATATTTAATGTCTTCTTTTGTTGATTCAAAAATATAGAATAGCATGATAGGGCAAAAAAATGATTAATAGCAGAGGAACACAATGTATATTATTGAGAATAAAATTACATGATGATATAGTTGGGGGTTTCATCTTTTGCTTGCCCTTGTAATTTGAAGTTGGAATAATGTTTGAGAATATTTAGGATCAGACAACCTACCTTTAAAATTCTTGCTTAGAACCTTATGTAAGATTCTAAGCAAGAATCTTGAAGGCAGGATTTCTGATCCTAACTTTTTCAAATTTTGTTCGAACAATAAACTTCAAGGGAAAGAACGAGATGATCCCCCAACTATGTCATCATGTAATTCTGTCCTAACTAATATATCATGGTGTTCTTCTGCTATGCCTCTTTTTTTCTTGCCCAAGCATGTTATTCTATTTTATGGAATCTACAAAGGAAGACATAAAATGTATTACTTAAAATCAATATCTATTTTCATTGTTGTTAAATAAAATTGAATTTATAGAGCAAATCTCTGAAGTGATTCAGAATATCTGCATGAACTACCAAAGAACTAGATATGTTGATTTTATGGAATTTTCTGAATAGGTTCATGCAGATATTCTTAATTAGTTCAAATATTTTCACTATAAAATTTAACTTTACTTAACACAAATGACAATATTGATTCATTTTAGGTAATACGCTCAATGTCTTCTTTTTTAGATTCAAAAAATAGAATAGCGTGATAGGGCTAGAAAAAAGAGACATAGCTGAGGAACACAATGGTGTAATAGTGAGTATGGAATTACATGACAATAGTTTGGGGATCATCTCTTGCTTGCCCTTAAAGTTTGACTTCGGAACAAAGTTTGAGAAAATATAGGATCAGAAATCCTACCTTTAAGATTCCTTCTTAGAACCTTATGTTTGATTTTTAGACTTTATCTTAAAAATAGGATTTCTAAATCTAAATTTTTTAAAAAATAATTCCAACGCCACACTTCAAGGGAAGGTAGGAGATGATCCCCCCAACTGATATAATCATTTTCTTTCATCTGCTATCTCTGCTTTTCTCTTACCCTATCATGCTATTCTATTATTTTCAAATCTACAAAGGAAGGTATCAAATGTATTACCTAAAATAAATTACTATTTTCATTGGTGCTAGATAAAATAAAATTTTATAAGACAAATCTCTATAGTGATTAAGAATATCTTCATGAACAACCAATGAACTATATATGTTCATTTTAAATGAATCTTAGCTATTAAGAAACAAAAATAATAGATAACAAATAATAATTGATTCTTCCAAAGATTTATAGCTTTGGTGGATATGGTTATCTATTGTTGGTGGAAGGTGGCAAGTATCTCGTGGAATTAGTCGAGCTGTGCAAAAGCTATCCTGGACATCACAGTCATAAAAAATCTATAAGTCTGTTTCATAAACTATGTATTGAACATGTATGTTACATGTTTGATGTAAGTGTATTCCAAGTTATTTTTAGTATAAATTCTGAATAATACCATAAGATTAATGAAATGTTTTAGTAAACTAATATTTCATAAATGTGTTACTTTGATTGTGACGTTATGTCCGTCGCTTAAGAAAAAAGTCTTTTTTTTTAAAATAGAGGAAGAAATGACGTAGTTAATCCGTTTTTGAAAAGTGACGAATGCAAAAGAGAAGAAACTGATAGTGTTGCTTTTCTATTGTTTTTAGGAAAACAAACCGCGTTGAACATCGTTTTTGAAGCAATTTTTACTTATTAAAGTATAATATTCATGAATTTACATTTTATGAATCTCATTTTAGTTACAAAAAATGTGTTTCAATAATTTTATGTTATTATTCAAAATCTTGTACTAAATAACATGTAATACACGTGCAACAGATGTGTTCAATATCAATTGTTGTGACTTCCTATTAAGAAATTAACTTCAAATAATTAATTTGAATTATTCTTACCAAGATATATTACTAATCATTCCACTAGAAATTTGTAAATACACTCCTTCAATTATATTATGATATTCCCCATTAAACACCTTATCTAATTTCCCATGTAAAAATTAAAGATACTAATCAATAAATTAATTTAGTGACGAATTTAATTCAATGATTAATTTCCATTAGAGCACTGCTTAACTTATTTCATGTATCATATTCATAAATACACAAGCAAGGTTTGATCTCATGAAAACATATAAGCTTCATAGAAAGATATATCATCAATTTCTATATCGACACCGACATCACTCCCATGATCATCAACACCTTAAATACATACTCAATGAACTCGTGAGGATGTTCCTCGACTTTGTAACCATCAAACTTCTAACGATTCATCCTAGAGAAGTCCCTCACTCTAGTTGTCGTCATACCCACATTTGGGTTCACGGGGACCAAAGAATGTCTACTGACTTGAGCCAACACTTAAGGGGCAAATCTAAACTCCGCATCAGTCACTTGTTCAGCCTAAGGGTCGACTAGAACTTGAGGAGATTCTTGAGAAGCTTGAGGAGCTTCCCGTTCCACGTTCTCCTTTATCCTAATGTATGCTCTTCGAGGGGCCATATCATGAAAAGCATCGGATAAGGATTAGGAGAGAGACATATAGAGTTACACACTATCACATGACTTTTAGAATAATGAAAGAAATCGAGTTTTCTGACCATCTTATAACTTCTCATTCATATATGTGGCATGCTTCACACTAATGTACAAGACTGTTCTTGATGTGGTTTAGAGACTTCCTACGACTTTTTTAAACCTTGGGCTCTAATACAAAGTTTCATATGACACAACGTATACCCTAGGCGTAACATGGCGTACAGAACATCGAGAGGCCCTAAGCAAGACACTTATCATACATCATACAAGATAATAAAATTTAAATGAATTGAAAGATAGTTTTATATTAGAAAGAGTTTGAAAAAGTAGAAGTCTGACATAAGTCTTAAAGTCATCTAATAAATCATAAGGAATGTGAATGGGACGTATCCCATACATCACATACAAGTCCGAAATGAAAAGGAGACAAAATAATAAAAGAGTCTCTATCCTCGAAATATTAGGACTCACCAATGTTCAAAAGCTCAAAAGAATCAGCTAGCCATGACTGTGCGGAATAGGAATGTGGGATCCTACATTAGTGACTGAATGTAGGAACAAGTATGCATTAGTATATGAAATGTACTAAGTATGATAGTAATGCATACGAGTTATGAAATCATGCTAAAAAGACTTTATATGACATGCAATGACCAAACTAAATCATAAATTAACATTTTAAAAAACCTAGGTCATAATCATGGTGAATGCAGGTTAAACATATTTAATACACATTTTAGATACTTTTAGAAAGTAGCCTTAGTTTATTATTGTTGGAAGTTGACCATTAACCTACATAGACCATGTGAACTATAACATGGAATCCGCTGTCTATCCCATAGCGAAAAGATATGTCCTTAATTTCCAAGGTAAGAACCATAAATTTGAGCTAAAGTGGATCCACTAGCTAATGTCTAACTAAGACAAACCTATGGTGACACATAGTTATGCAACATGGGTACTCGCTAATAGTCCACTTGGTTCTAAGCATAAATTATAGGGAATAGTCATTAATCATATTCATCATTATTATTCATGGAAAGGTACAATTAAGTAGTCAATCCAAGCTAGAGTTCATATTAGACTGACTCCTAAGTCTTGATTTAAATTTCGTTTAGAAAATCATTCAACCCTATGAATTCTTCATGTGAGAATAACCTTTCACAACAACAACATTGATTCTTTACTTAAATCAACCTCAAATCATTCATATCAATTACTTAGAAAGGACATGAATATCTTCATAAATTCACAATTCATAGTACATAAACTTAATCATGAGCTCATAGTCTGAAATTCATGGGGCTTGCATGGGTTCATAGGAATTTAACTAAGAAGCATGTAATTACCTCAGTTCATGCATCAATAGATAGAAGAAAAAATCAATTTGGTTAAGATTGTTAAGAACCCATGAACTTGAAATAAAACCATAACTTTGATCAAGAAACCCCACCATAACATAATCGTCAAACACATAAAATAACAACCTTTCTTCACCGTGTACACTTCCTATTCTTCTTCATGGCTTTCGATCTATTGAGGGTTTCAGATTGATCAAGGTTTATTTCCGAATCAGTCAAGTTTCAGAAGACGTTATCTTGACATAAAGGTCCAGATTTTACTTTGCTTGTTGACTAATACATGTAATTTGATACGACTTTTTGTTTTAAATTGTTAAAATTGATTGTCAAGCATGGATTACTTATTTGGCATAAAGTTATCATTTTGTAAAAGTGAAATTTTCATTTCTTGTTGTTGATAGGGACAAAAATTGGGCGTGTGGGGTGGTGGCAGATTGAGCCTAACCCGATATTTTTTTAATCAACCTCTGCATAACTTTTTTTCAGTTTCAATCTACCCCACCTTTCCCCGCGTAGACCCACCCCGCATAAATCCTCCTGCATAATTTTTTTAAATATTTTATCTTTCTACTTATGTTTGATAGTTCAAATAAAACTCATAAAAATAAATTCATTTTTTATTAAGTTGTATTAATTTTAAAATACAATGACTTAAAAATATATTTTTAGAGGTCAATTGGGAAGCATGTTAGAATTGTAGTAGTTTTGATTGAACCATTTTCATTTACTATCTTTGATGTTTAGAAATTCTAAAGAAACTATCTTAATGGATAATGTTCTATAACTCTTATAGCATGTAAAAAGTTAAAATTAATTTTAAACCCACATAAAATCGCCTAGACCCGCAATACGCCTCTCTGCGCATTAGGTTTTTAAAAAAACAACTTTAACCTGCCTCACATCTCTCTTTGCCTCACATAACCTTAAAACCACCCCACCCCGCCTCGCCTCTCCCCGCTCCTATTGCTTTAAACATGCCCCGCATCCGCCTGCCCGAATGCTATCCCTAGTTGCTGATGAACATTTAATGTTGGAAGAGCTAACAACAAGGAAAAATAATAATTTTAAATTTATAAATATGTTTTATATCTTTATGTAATTTAAATTTAATAGGTTGTCGTTCCATTATGGGTAGTCTATTGCTTAAGTTCATGTTAGCCAGGAATAAATTCTTAATATGATAGAGAATTGTTTAGCTTTGAATCAACAAATTATTTGAGCAGTAAGTTTCATTTAAATTATAAGAGTTTACGCTCTTAGTGTTAATCTCTAAGTTCTAGTGTATATAATTTATCATCATGAATGTGGTAGCAACTTTGCTTCCTAGATGGAGAGAATTAAAACGTTCGCGTCTTAGATAATGACAATCAATATAACGAAAACGTCACACTTACATATCTCCACCCAAACCCTCTTCAAAATATAAATCTAATTTTTTCATCCAACAAGCAAGTAAATCACAATTTCGGGTAATCAATATCTAGACATGCATTACCAAACTTATTTCTAGACTCTAAGTATGGTATGTATTGGTCGGTGCGCTGTAGTAATCGGATTGAAAATATTGTAAATCATAATAACATCAAAGTCAAAGAGATTAAATCCATTACATGAGTTCAAAAGTTGAACACCATAGTATAAAGTCTTCACATAATGAATTATTAGGATAAGATTTTAAGAAATTTTGTGGAATTTTCTGAATAAGTTCGTGCCGATATTATTAATCACTCAACAGATTTTCCCGATAAATTTTTATTTTATTAACACCAATGGAATTAGCGACTCATTTTTGGTAATATTCTTAATGACTTCTTTTGTTGATTCCAAAATATAGAATAGCATGATAGGGCAAAAAAAATGAGTCATAGTAGAGGAACACAAGGTATATTAGTGAGAATAAAATTACAAGATATAGTTGTGGGATCATCTTCTGCTTGCCCTTGAAGTTTGAAGTTGGAACAATGTTTGAGAAAATTTAGGATCAGAAAACCTACCTTTAAAATTCTTGCTTAGAACCTTATGTAAGATTCTAAGCAACAATCTTAAAGGTAGGATTTCTGATCGTAATTGTTTCAAACTTTGTTCCAACACCAAACTTCAAGGGAAAGCATGAGATGATCCCCCCAACTATATTATCATGTAATTCAATACTTACTAATATATCACTGTGTTCTTCTGCTATGTCTCTTTTTTCTTGCCTTATCATGTTATTCTATTTTATGGAATCTACAAAGGAAGACATCAAATGTATTACTTAAAATCAATATCTATTTTCATTGTTGTTAAATAAAATAAAATTTATAGGGAAAATATCTAAAGTGTTTAAGAATATCCGCATGAACAACCAAAGAACTAGATATGTTGATTTTATGGAAATTTCTGAATAGGTTCATGCAGATATTCTTAATCATTTCAGATATTTTCACTAAACAATTTAACTTTATTTAACACCAATGACAATAGTGATTCATTTTAGGTAATATGTTCGGTGTCTTCTTTTTTAGATAAAAAAAATAGAATAGCATGATAGGGCAAGAAAAAAATATACATAGCTGAGGAACACAATGGTATATTAGTGAGTATGGAATTACATGACGATAGTTGGGGGATCATCTCTTGCTTGCCTTTGAAATTTGACGTTGGAACAAAGTTTGAGAAAATTTAGGATCAGAAATTCTACCTTTAAGATTCCTTCTTAGAACATTATGTTTGATTCTAAGACTTTATCTGAAAAATATGATTTCTTACTCTATATTCTTTTAAAAAATTCCAACTTCAAACTTCAAGGGCAAGTAGGAGATGATCCTCCCAACTGATATAATCATTTTTTTCCTTTGCTATCTCTCCTTTTTTCTTGGCCTATCATGACATTCTATTTTTTCAATCTACAAAGGAGGGTATCAAATGTATTACCTAAAATGAATTACTATTTTTATTGGTGTTAAAGAAAATAAAATTTTATAAGGCAAATCTCTAAAGTGATTAAAAATATCTGCAGGAACAACCAATGAACTAGATATGTTCATTTCAAATGAATCTTTGCCATTACGAAATAAAAATAATAGATAATACATGATAATTGATTCTTCCAAAAAAGTTATAGCTATGGTGGATATGTTTACCTATTGTTGGTGGGAGATGGAAAGTTTCTCGTGGAATTAGTCGAGATCTGCAAAAGCTAGCCTTGATATCACAGTAATAAAAAATGTATAAGTATGCTTCATAAATTATGTGTAACGAGCTGTTTCCGTCGTTATAGAAAAGCCAACGGGGAAATTTTTTGGGCCGGAGAACTTTTTCGTAGTAACTTGAAATTTCCAAACCTAGTACAAATTTGGATGAAATCAGAGTTAGTAAGGTCAAGGGAAATATGGTAGCAATTGGATGATCTAATTATGATTTTGATCACAAGAGTAGATAGCTAAGACATCAAGGAACTCGTATGACTTTACAGAATTGAATTCGGGCAAATGGAATTGATCTTAGTGTGAACGGGTATATCACGACCTAGACCATCGTGATTGGCACCCACACTATCCCTCCGGTGGGGGAACCATTACTACAACCCAAACTAACAAATTTTATGAAAACTAAGCCATTTAAAGATACAGAAGCAGGTTTAAATGACAATAAAAAATGGAGTCCCTATAAACTCAAAGGTTTTAACAAACAACTAACCAATTAATGCGGAAGAACAACCCCTAAAACCTGAAAGTCATTGTACCAAAACACTACTAACGACAAGTCTAAGAACAAGGGGTACAACCACGAAACTAAACAACACATTAAACAAAAGTCTGAGTCCGAAAAGATTGGACTTAAACAAGAAAGATCCATGGCAGCCTGAAAGAACTGGCTCACCCTTGAATCCGATCACGCTCTATAGTCACTTAGCTGAAAGATGCCATGTACTCAACAAAGAACAACCAAGTACAGTTTCCGTACATAACCACTGTGTACTGGTAGGATCATGGGACTATCCCAATAAGTGAAACACATGCAAGTAACCACAACATTATAAAACAAGCATATACTGAACATATGTAATATTAGTCATCTTTTCAAGAATAATGTAGCATTCCACATTATCCATAATACTCATTGGTTATAAATTTAGAGAAACATACAGTCTTCCAATATCAATC
This sequence comes from Solanum gracilifrons, assembly GCA_029582605.1. Lineage (NCBI taxonomy): Eukaryota > Viridiplantae > Streptophyta > Magnoliopsida > Solanales > Solanaceae > Solanum > Solanum gracilifrons. Next base: position 24,150 of record JAJOOH010000564.1, on the reverse strand, counting down.
ATCATTAGATATGAACGTAATCATCACAAGTAGATACATAACACAATTCAATAGTCCTATCACGGAACCCAATTCAATGGTCCTCTCATGGAACCCACACCCAAACTGTTAGCATACCAGAACGTGGTACCCGATCCAATGTTTATGCCGCAACATGGAAACAGACCCTATATTTCTACCGAAACGTGGCAACCGATCCCATATTTATGTCGAAACGTGGTAATCGATCCCAGTTAGTGTGTCGGATCGTGACACCTTCCCATTCAACAAACTACATTCACAATCACAATGTATATTCTTACAATTATACAACAAGATATGATTCATGGCATACAATTATTCAACTATCCTTATTTACGATTAGGGTGATCAATAATGCAACTTTCGCATACATACATGCATTATAATGAGCAATTACAAACATATATCACACCAACATGAAATCACAACCATCACCTACCGCGAAACAAGCTTGAAACCCTAAGAAACTTGATCCTTCCCTTTGCGGATTCGTTTCTCTTGTTCTTGGTCTACAAAAAATCAATATAATACAAGAATCAATAAGCAATCACTAATTACATGAATTACTAACAATTCTATGAACCCTAGAACTAAACCATGATCCCAATTATCTAATTTAGGGTTGTTTCCACCATATAATCTATAACAAAACCCTCCCCCACAAGTATTTATCCATTCTATTACGTTCTACAGATCGAAAAATGGATTCGGGGTGTGAAAAGCATACATTTAGCCTTATGAAAATGGCTAGGAGTCGTTTGGGGTTCGTTCTTTAGCTCTAAAAGTAGCAAAGTGCATAATAAGGTCGTTAGGGGTTTATTAACGAGCTTAAGTGGCGTCGAGCCCGCCATAACGACCCTCACCCCGCTGCAGCAGCCTCGCCAGAGCGACAAAAAACCCTGCCAAGGCGGCTTGCATGAACTAGTGAGCTCTTTATAGAATTCCAAAATCCCTATTTCACAACTCACCATCATCCCATGACACTCAAAAAATACCCGTTCACTCTAAGATCTGTTTCGGGAGTTCTACTCACCCGAATTCAATTTCGTAAAGTTATACGGGTTCCTTAACGAGTTATCTGACCATTCATATGATTAAATTCATAAATACATCACCCAATACTTCAGTGATCCGATTTTGTCCAAATTTGGACTAGGTTAGGAAATATGAAGTTACTACGAAAAAGTTTTCTGGCCCCAATTCTTTCCACATTGGCTTTTACATAACTACGAAAATCTGGTCTTTATAATAGATACCAATTTACCCATCACTCGGGGAACTAGGTAAGACTGGTTTAGTAAGTGTAGAGTAGTATCTGAACGTCGAATTACTGGGGATACTTGTCTCGCACGTCCTTAGCTTCCGGACATCGTGATCAAGAATTTCAATTGGTTCTTCCTCATACCGAAGACCTTGTTTAACAATACTGAGTCACACTTTATGATATAATCTACGTCCCCAAACCAACCAATTCAATACCTACACATCCTCCCATAAAATGCCTCAATGAAATCATCACAATACTCGAGTGATATTTATTAATGTATGTAAACTTAACTAACAACAAAAAGATGCCCAATAACCACCAAAGTTGATCGTACACATGTCTGCAACATGTTATCAAGGACCTTGACACAAACATCACGACGAATCCTTTATCACATAATCATGATAAAATCTTCAATCAAATCTTGCCACAATTAAAAGTGAACCAGAATCAACCAACACGCACTAATAATACCCAACAATCATAGTTCTTGTCAACATCTCCATCTCACAACATAAATTACTGTGAGTTTAAGTTACAAAAATCTGGTCTTTAGACATCCCAAGCATACAAACCCTCTAATAACACTATCGAGAAGCTTGATTTTGCAATTGTCGATTACCTTTTAAGAACAGTAGAATTGGACCCAATGATCCCTACATTCAATCACACACAATTAATACATGACCTCGACGACTAGATGAATGTTAAGATTGTCGGACAACCATAATTACACATGGTACCTCTTCTATGAACTCTCATAAGCAAGTGGTACATGTCGAACCACTAAAATACTTTAACAACTCCTGGAAAACACTGATTATGTCATTCGAAATAACAAAATTTTCCCAATCTTCCCAGTCAACCAAGAGAACATCGCAGGATTTGGTACCCCTGATCCACCATTAGGTATCCACCCACAAAACTCAAAACACACGAGAGCATAACTAGTGAATGCTCACAATACTAACAACCGTCATAACACTTCGACCATTTAACTTATTAGAACCCAACACTTTTTTAAATGAAACATATCTTAGGTACTTAACAATTAATAGTAATAAACTTTACCACTCAACCCAGGTGTAAGTCCTTTCAAATGCTCAATATTGGGTTCAATTGATCATTTCTCACCTTGCCAATTCATACCTTGACAACATATCTCACTACGAATGTAGACTTATAATGAAAAAAAAGAATTGTAAATTCAACCGTATAACACGATACCCTTATCTATCAACATTAGCTTGTACCTTGAAGAGTTTGATGAATTCATGGATCTTCGCTTATCATTGATCACATATCCATCGATCTTACAATATCCTTTGCTAGAATTCCATCGTACTCATTAATAAACTCAAAAACAAAGCCAAAACACTTATCATCATACTCGAGCTAATGTATCTACACTCCTTTCTCAAGTCCTTTGCAATCAAATAAAATATTCTTGCTCTCGCCTCTCTCTAAAGTTTGTACTATATCCCACTATTTTTCTTCGTTATGACTCTAGCTATTTAATTCCTATACGAATGGTGTCTCACCATCTATTAAAACTTTCCATACAACCATGTTACTAACCAAATATTAGGAAACCAGAACCTTAGATACTAGCAAGTCATGATTACTATACAAAAATTTGCTTAACCAACAATTTTATTATATAGTTTCATCCCATCACAATCCATCACGAACTCTTATTATCATTACACTCAATCAGCCATGACTATCACTACGAAGCCAACCTTTCATCAATACAACACCTCAAACTCAAGTATACTCATCAAATTCAAAGGACTAACCCAATTTATACGCACTCTCTTACTAAAATACTTCAATTTGCTTCACCCAAGTATACTCACTGGGAACTTCCTTATCCATAAGCTTGTCATTCCGGTATCAATCCACTCCTTTATGGCTTAAGATAAAATCACCAGTCCTCATAGTACCCTCTTTCTTTTAAACAAACAAGATATGAGCACCCAATGAGCAAGCACTAGGAAGGATGAAACCTTTATCAAGAAGCCCTTGGATTTGAGCTTTAAGCTCTCTCAATTCTGACACCATAGGAATAGACTCAATAGAGGTAGACTCAACCTCAACATCCCAATCATGAGCCAAATAAGCCAAACGACTCTACCCTACCAGTTTCCTCGCCCAAATGAAGGATATGATTTTAGCTAGCTTAGGCTTGTACACCCATTTCCACTCTAATCTTTCCTTACCAGAGATCTATAGAGTTACCAAATTAGTATTACAATTAAACTCGGTATAATAAGGGGACAACCAAATCATGTTTAAGATCATATCACGTTAGTCATATCCAACATAACCAAATCAACCCAACTCTGAAAATCCATAAATTCAACAGGACAACACGATATATATGGGTGATTATGGCTGACTCTTCAACTGGGGTAGAAACTTGGATGGGGGCATCAAGTATATCACAAACCACATCAAATACCAAGGCAATTGAACTGACACATACGAATAAGTAGAATCGGATCAACCAAAACAATAGCCATCCGGGCACAGACAAGAGTAGCTCTTGTTACCACTGCATCACACCCTCAAACTCGGTCTTACCCAGAAAAACATAAAAATGAGCCCTGTCCTCTTGATGGACAACCTCATTGCTTGGTCGCACTACTCCTCTACCTGCATTACCATTTTCCTGGCTTCCACGGCCTCGCTGATTTCCTCCTCATATCTCCAGGTTCTCCACAATTTTAGCAAACCTTATAACTTATTTTCGATTGTTGAACACTGAATTAGATCGCATGGGTTAGTTCGATTACAATTCGTGGTCCATAATTGTGACTACGAAAATAGGGGAGATAGGGCTGAGATTCTGTCTCACCCTGTCCCGCTTTGGCGGAAGGAATCCCACACTGGCGGCTTCACCTTGGCATCAAAAAGACTTGCATCAGCGGCCAAAACGGAAACAGAACCCAGGCAATAACTTTTTCTGGGGTTCTTCTCTTTTCTAAATCTCCCAACGGTTTTCATCTTTACTGAGCAATTTAGGATAATCGTTTGAACTAAGATAATCCTTTGAACTAGGATAGTCATTGTCTACCTCGAGTCAATCCAACGATACACAATCCAACTCATTCTCATTAATCCAACACCATAACCCACACATCCCCATGATATACCCAGACTCTTACACGGTTATCAGTTGGTCGCAATGCATGTTCAGATTTCTCACTTACGAACCATATCGTAATTTATCTAGACCCTTACACCTAATCTCGTGATGGCTTTCTTTTCATAACAAGTTTCACAATAGTCAAGCAGTTACAACTTGTAGATAAGTCCAAAATCTATAACTAGTTCGTTACATAGACGACCGTGACTAATCATCTATGCCTTATACGACCCCTAAGGCCAGATACCAAATGGAATCTTCTCAGTTCCAATTAGCTTGCTTGTGTCCCTTCAGCTGGGACTATGATGTATAGTTCACTTAGTTTAGACACTCATTGGAATCGAGAGATACCAATTGGACTCAACTCATACCAGAAGCGACAATAGTAGCTAGCGAGCCTCACAAAACTGCTAATTTCAATCACAGAACTTGGTCGAACACAATTTTAACCGTCTCAATCTTTAACTGATGGTAACCAGATCGTAAATCAATCTTAGAGAAAACTGATGCACCTTTCAATTGGTGAAAAAGGTCATATATTTTAGGCAATGGACACTTTTTCTGAATGGTGACCCTATTCAACTGTCGGTAGTCTATACACATCCTCTCTTGCTAGTGATGGTGTTACCACTTTTGTTGCTCTAGTTCGGACTATAGAGTGAAGGAGGAAAGATAATAACTTGTATCACCCAGATACCAATTGGATTCAAGTCATAGCACGAAGGAGTAGAAAGAAGTGAGTTTTTCCTAAAGTCCTATAGCATCTTGAAGAAAAGTACGGACGTTATCGTACCGTTTCACCAGACTCTACTAGACTCATTTTATTACAATGAGATCAGTGAACCTAGGGATATGATACCAACTTTGTCACGATCCAGACCGTCGTGATTGGCACCCACACTTATTCTTCGGTGGGAGAACTATTACTATAACCCAAACTAACAAATTTTATGAAAACTAAGGCATTTAAAGATACGGAAGCAGGTTTAAGTGATATAAAAAATGGAGTCCACATAAACTTCAAGGTTTTAACAAACAACTAACCAACTAATGCGGAAGAACAACCCCTAGAACCTGAAAGTCATTGTACAAAAACTCTACTAACGACAAGTCTAAGAACAAGGGGTAAAACCTCGAAACTAAACAACACCTGAAACAAAAATCTAAATACAAAAAGAGTGAACTTAAACAAGAAAGATCCATGTCAGCTTGAAAGAACTGGCTCACCCTTAAATTCGGTCACACTCAATAGTCACTTAGCTGAGGTCTATCAATAGCCGCCTGAAGATTTTCGGTACTCAACAAAGGACAAGCAAGTGCAGTATCAGTACACAACCACATTGTATTGGTAGGATCACATGACTATCCCAATAGGTGAAATACATGCAAGTAACCACAACATTATAAAATAGGCATATACCGAACATATATAATATTAGTCATCTTTTCAGGATTAATTTAGCATCCCACATTCTCCATAATACACATAGATTATCAATTTAGAGCAACATACATTCTTCCAACATCAATCATCATTAGATATGAACATAATCATCACAAGTAGATACACAAAACAATTCAATGGTCCTCTCACGGAACCCAATTCAATGGTTTTCTCACGGAATCCAATTCAATGGTCCTCTTATGGAACCCACACCCAAATTGTTAGCATACCGGAACGTGGTACTCGATCCAATGTTTATGCTAGAACGTGGCAACCGATCCCATATTTATGCCGAAACGTGGCAACAAATCTTATATTTATGTAGAAACGTGGCAACTGATCCAAGTTAGTATGTCGGTTCGTGACACCCACCCATTAAACAAACCAGAATCATAATCACAACGTATATTTTCACAATCATACAACAAGAGGTGATTCAAGGCATACAATTATTCAATTATCCTTATTTACAATTAAGGTGATTAATAATGCAGTATTCGCATACATACATGCATTATAATGAGCAATTACAAACATATATCACACCAACATGAAATTACAACCATCACCTACCTCGAAACAAGCTTGTAACCCTAAGAAACTTAATCCTTCCCTTTTCGGATTCATTCCTCTTGTTGTTGGTCTACAAACAATCAATATAATACGGGAATCAATAAACAATCACTAACTACCTGAATTAGTAACAATTCTATGAACCCTAGATCAAACCCATGATCCCAATTATCCAATTTAGGGTTGTTTCCACCATAGAATCTATAACAAAACCCTCTCCATCAATATTTATCCATTCTATTATGTTCTACTGATCGAAAAATGGATTCAGGTAGTGAAAAACTTACATTTACTCTCAAGAGTGGTGAAAAACGGCTAGGAGTCATTTTGGGTTCATTATTTAGCTCTAAAAATCAAAAAGTGCATAATAAGGTTGTTTAGGTATTTATTAACGACCTTGAGTTGCGTCGAGCCCGCCACAACGTTCCTCACCCCCGCTGCAGCGGCCCTGCTTGAGCGACAAAAAACCCCGCCAAGGCGGCTTGCACGAACCAGTGAGCTCTTTAAAGAATTCCAAAATCCCAATTTCACAACACACCATCATACCATGACACGTAGAAAATACCCGTTCATGCTAAGATCAGTTTCGCGAGTTCTACTCACCCGAATTCAATTACATAAAGTCGTACGGGTTCCTTAATGATTTATCAAACCACTCATGTCATCAAATTCATAAATTTATCACCCAATTGTTACCAGATTTCCCTAGACCTCACTAACTTCGATTTTGTCCAAATCTGGACTAGGTTAGGAAATCTCTTGTTACTACAAAAAAGTTTTCTAGCGCCAATTGTTTCCCCATTGGATTTTCCATAACAATGGAAATCAGGTCGTTACAAGGTATTTTGTGAGTGTCATGGGATGAAAATGTGTTCTGAAATAGGGGTTTGGAGCTTTTAATTCGATATTCTGTTTCCTTGCAAGCCGTTTGGTGGGTTGGGGGCCGCCATAGCGGGACAATCATGATTTAAGTCAGAAATAAACCCCAAAATCATTTTCTTCTGCACTTTTTGACTTTCAGAGTTAGGAGACGATCTTAGACGAGTTCTTGACCCTTTTCCAACATTATTAAGGCTAAAGGTAAGGTTTTAACTTCCGAATCCATTTTTCGATCCGTAGAATGTAAACTAGTGGTTAATTATCGATGGGGGAGGGTTTTGCTATGAAAATAATGTTGGAAAAGCCCTAATCTGGGTTTTCTTTAGCGTTGATATTATAGATTAGAATCTGGGTAGTTGGATCTTATTTATTGATCGTCATATTATTATGATTGTTTGTAGACAAGAACAAGCTGAAATAATTTGGAAGGGGAAGAATCAAGTTTCTTAGGGGATTCAAGCTTTGTTCGAAGTAGGTGATGGTTGTGATTTCATGTTGTGTGATATATGTAAATGTTGCATTATTGATCACACAAATTATAAATGAGGATAGTTGAATGATTGAATGCCATGAATCATGACTTGATTGTATGATTATGAAAATATGCATGTGATTGTAGATTGTTGAATGGATCAGTTGTTGTGTTCCGACACACTAACAGGGATCAGTTGCCATGTACCAGCATAAATATTGGAACGGGTGTCACGATCCAACAAACTAACTTGGAACGCGTACCACTTACCGATACACAAACAGTTTGGGTATGGGTTCCGTGAGAAGACCATTGACTTGACATAAGTGTGTAATTTGAGAATTGTGAGCTTGATCGTTAATCGTAAATGATATTGATATTGTATATGTTCGGTGTATGCATGTTATTATTATGTTGTAATTGCTTATGTATGTTGCACTTAGTGGGATAGTTGTGTGATCCTACCAGTACACGGTGGTTGTGTACTGATATTGCACTTGCTCTTTCATTGTTAAGTACATGGCAACTTCCGGCGGCTATTGACAGACCTCCTTAAGAAGATCAGTGATCGTTGAAATTCAAGGGTGAGCCAGTTCTTCCAGGCTGCCATGAGTTCTCTTTTCGTTTATGTCCCCATTTCATACTTAGAATAGTACATTAGAGATCTTATGTTTAATTTTGTTGTACCCATTTTCTTAGACTTGTTGAACTTTAGATGTTTTGGTACATTGAATTTCAGGTTCTAGGTATAATTCCGCATTTGTTTTGATTAGACTTTTGTTTGGAGTTTATGGGAACTCCCTATGTTCCTTTTCTTAGACTTTTAAACCTGCTTCTGTATCTTTTAATGCCTTACTTTTTGGTTGAGTTTCTTAGTTTGGGTTGTAGTAGTGGTTCTCCCACCGGAAGGTTAGTGTAGGTGCCAGTCACGACGGTCTGGGTTGTGACAATGGTTTTATCAGAAGCTAGTTTCATTGATCTCGATGTACCAAAATGAGTCTAGTAGAGTCTTACGGAATGGTACGGAGAAGTTTGTACTTTTCTTCAACAGTCTATAGGACTTTAGGAAATCTCTCTGTTTTCTCTTGTCTCCTTTCGTGCTATAACTTGATTGCAATTGGTATCTCGCGATTCGAATTGGTATCTAATCTCCTTACTCTTCTGTCCACACATAGTTAACATTAGGTTCAACGACGTCAGACACGTAGCTCCCGTCAACTCTCCAGCTGAGGAATCTGTAGCAAGATGTTGTGCTCAAGGTAGGGGTAGAGAAAGAGCTAGGGGTAGAAGCCGAGGAAGGGTGGCTCCTAATAGGGATGGAGCACCGGTTGGAGATGCTCCCAGAAATGAGGCCTCTCCTGCTCACCATGAAGAGGTAAAAGAGAATATTGGACAAGAGAAAGAGGTACAAGCTGAGACTAGAGGTATTCCTCCCTTAGACTTAGTGTTAGCTCAACAGATCATGTCGTTCTTGAAAGGATTGGTTACTCCTGGAGTGCTTCCCTCTTTTCAAGAAAATCAAGTTCTCGCCAATCCTCCTATTGCTATCACTATCCCCAAGGTGGGTGGAACTGTAGGTAATGATGCTTTCTTCTGTCCTTTGTTTAGTCCTGTTATGACTGATAATGAACATGATATGTTGACTAAGTTCTTGAAATTAAAACCGCCTCTGTTCCATGGTTGTGAGAGTGAGGACACATATGAGTTCATTTTAGATTGGTATGAGAGGCTTCATAAGTTAGGAATTGTCCATCAGCACGGCGTTGAGTTTGTGAATTTTCAACTTCAAGATGAGGGTAAGCAGTGGTGGAGAGCTTATGTGGAATGTAGATATTCAACTTTACCCCTACTTACTTGGACCCAGTTTCATGCTTTATTTTTGGAGAAATATGTGCCTCGAACCTTGAGGGATCATAAGAAGGATGAGTTCATGGCTTTGGAGCAAGGTGGTGTGTCTGTGGCTGCTTATGAGGCAAAGTTCCATGCTTTGTCGAGATATGCTACGCAATTGCTGACTACTGAGGAAGAAAGGCTCCTCCTATTTGTTAAGGGACTAATCTCTAAGTTACATGTATTGTCTGTTCACATGCCCTCTGCAGGAAAAAGGTTCAATGAGGTAACCGAATTGTTGAAGAAAGTGGAGGGGGTAAGGTGAGACGGTCAGGCTAAGGCATTGGCTAAGAAAGCCAAGAATTCAGGCAACTTTCAGGGTGCTTACCCCAGAGGTTCAGGAAGGTCGACTCTTACAACTCGACCAATTCAGTCTGCTATGCCCGCTTATACAAGTAATTACTCCGGAACTCCACCTTAGAATTTGATTCAGGATTGCTAGGGAGCCACATCTTCGATAGGCAACATGCCATTTTTTGACCGTATTTGTTACAACTATAGAGAACCTGGGCATATGAGCAGAGATTGTCCCCACCCGCACATGTCAGATTTCTCATAAGAGTAGTCTAAAGAGTTGTACTCGCGGGAAATGGGACTAAATGGTCGAGGGCGTCCACAAGGTGGGCAAGGAGGGAATCAGCGAGGCCGCAGAGGTAGGGGAAATGGTAACAAAAGCAGAGGTGCAGTGCAACCAGGCAAGGAAGTTGCCCATCAAAATGATAGGGCTCAATGTTCTGCCTTTTCGGGCAAGATCGAGGCGGAGGCGTCTGAGGTAATTATAACATGTACTATTCTTAACTATGACCAAATGGCTAATATGTTATTTGATTCAGGTTTTACTTAGTCCTATGTGTCCTTGTGATTTGCCTCAGAATATGCTATGATTTATGATATACTTATCCCCCCATCCATGTTTCTGCCCTAATTGAATAGTCAGCCATAGTCACCCATGTCTATCGTGATTGTCCTATTTCTTATATGGGTTTCCAGACTTGGGTTAATTTGGTGATTTTTGATATTACTGACTTTGATTCAATCTTAGGGATGACTTGGTTGTCCCCCAATTATGTTGTGCTTAATTGTAATACTAAGTTTGTGACTCTAGAAATTTTGGGAAGGGAAAAGTTATAGTGGGAAGGGGTGTACAAGCCAAAGCAAGGTAAGATCATATCCTCCATTTGGGATAGGAAACTGGTAGGGAAGGGTTGTTTGGCCTATTTGGCTCATATTCCGGATGTTGAGGTTGAGTCGACATCTATTGAGTCCATCCATGTGGTGTCAAAATTTAGAGAAGTGTTTCCTACTGATTTGTCTGGTATGTCTCTGGATAGAGATATAGATTTCTGCATTGATTTGGAACCTGGTACCCGCCCCATTTTTATCCCTCCATATCGCCTGGCTCCGACCAAATTAAGAGACCTTAAGGCTCAAATCCAAGAACTTCTTGATAAACGATTCATTCATCCTAGTGCTTCCCCGTGGGGTTCTCCTGTATTGTTTGTTAAGAAAAAGGATGGTAGTATGAGGATGTGTATATATTACCAACAATTGAATAGGGTCACCATTCGAAACAAGTACCCATTGCCTAGGATAGATGATCTTTTTGACCAATTACAAGGCACATCAGTTTTCTCTAAGGTCTAATTACCATCAGATAAGGATTTGGCCTGAGGATGTGTCCAAGACGATGTTTAGAGCCCGCTATGGGCACTATGAGTTTCTAGTTATCTCGTTTGGGTTGACAAATGCGCCTGCAGCTTTCATCAGTTTGATGAATAGTCTGTTCAAACCATTTTATGATTTGTTTGTCATAGTCTTTATTGATGATATCTTGGTTTATTTGAAAAGTGAGGTAGAACATGTCGACCATCTTCGTTTTGTTGTGGGTGTTCTTGGGAAACAAAAGTTGTATGCAAAATTTTCTAAGTGTAAATTTTGGTTGACTTCGGTTGCCTTTTTGGGGCATGTGGTATCAAAAGAAGGGGCAATGGTAGATCCCCAAACGATTGAGGCGGTTAAGAATTGGGTTCGTCCTAGTTCTTTGATAGAAGTTAGGAGTTTTATGGGGCTCGCTAGCTACTATCGTCGATTTGTGAAAAACTTTGCTTCTATTGCCACACACTTGACAAATTTGACCAAAAAGGAGATACCATTTGAATGGACTGAAAAATATGAGGATATCTTTCAAAAGCTCAAGACTCTTTTAACCACTGCACCTATTCTAGCACTACCCTTTGAGGGTAAGGATTTTATAGCTTATTGTGATGCTTCACATTCGGGTTTGGGTGTTGTGTTAATGCAGGATAAGAATGTTATAGCGTATTCATTGCGACAGTTGAAGGTGCATGAGAGGAATTATCCAACACATGATTTGGAGTTGGCAGTGGTAATGTTTGCTCTTAAGATCTGGCGGCATTATCTTTATTGTGTCAAGTGTGAGGGATTTACTGATCATCGCAGTGTACAACATATATTCAGTCAAAAGAATTTGAATTTGAGACACATAAGGTGGATGTAGTTACTTAAGGATTATTATGTCACCATTCAATACCGTCCGGGCAAGGCTAATGTAGTGGCTGACACTTTGAGTCGAAAAGCAGTGAGTATGGGTAGTTTAGCTTGCTTGAGTTTAACTAAGCGACCTTTGGCTAAGGAAATCCTGACCTTAGAGTCTAAATTCATGTAGTTGGGCATCTCAAAAAGGGGTGGGGTGTTAGCTTGCATTAAGGTTAGGGCCACGTTCTTTGAGGAGATCAAGGCCAAACAATTTGAGGATGAAAATTTGAATGAGCTTAGATAGAAGACTGTGATTGGTAAGGCAAAAGACACCACTCTTGATACAGAAGGTGTGCTCAGTTTCAACGGAAGGATTTGTGTTCCTCGAGTCAATGACTTGATTTAAAAATTGTTGACAGAATCCTATGGCTCGCGATATTCCATTCATCCGGGTGTGACCAAGATGTATCGAGATTTAAAATGAATTTATTGGTGGCCTGGCATGAAGAAAGACATAGTGGAGTTTTTGGCTAAGCGTCAAAATTGCCAACAAGTAAAGTATGAACATCAAAGGCCTGCAGGTTTGCTTCAAAGAATGCCAATTCCGGAGTGGGAAAGGATTGCTATGGATTTCGTGGTTGGTCTTCCCAATACTTAGGGGAAGTTTGATTCTATTTGGGTAGTGATTGACATATATTCTAAGTCAGCCCATTTTATTCCGGTCAGAATTGATTATAATGCTGAACAATTGCCTAAGGTTTATGTGAATGAGATAGTGAGGTTGCACGGGGTGCCCCTTTCCATCGTCTAAGACCGTGGTACGCAATTAACATCCAAGTTTAGGAGGAATTTACATGATGAATTGGGAACAAAACTCACTTTTAGACAACTTTCCATCCACAGACAGATGGGCGGTTAGAGAGGACTATTTAAGTGTTAGAAGACATGTTGAGGGCATGTGTGATTTATTTTGGAGGACTTTCGGATAAGTTCCTACCGTTGTGTGAGTTCTCCTATAATAATAATTATCACTCCAACATTAATATGGCACCATTTGAGGCACTTTATGGGAGGGGATGTAGATCACCCATAGGATGGTATGAGGATGGAGATGTGAAACCTTTGGGGGTTGATTTAGTGAAGGATGCTCAATATAAGGTGAGGAGTATTCTAGCTAAGCTGTTAGTAGCTCAGAGTAGACAAAAGAAGTATGCGGACCATAAGGTAAGAGACATGGTATTTCATATTGAGGAGAATGTTCTTCTGAAGGTATCACCCATGAAAGGGGTGATGAGATTTTGCAAAAAGGGCAAGTTAAGTCCATGATACATCTGTCCCTTTAAGGTCATTGACTGTGCAGGGCCATTGGCTTATAGTTTGGCTTTACCTCTTACCCTATCGGGAGTTCATCCGATATTTCATGTGTCCATGTTGAAGAGATATCATGGTGACGGGGATTACATCATAAAATGAGACTCAGTTGTGTTAGACAAAGACCTTCAGTATGAGGAGGAAACGATTGCAATTCTTGATCGTGACGTCCGAAAGCTGAGGACCAAAGAGATTAAGTCCATGAAAGTTCAATGGAAGAATCACCCAGTTTAGGATGTTACTTGGGAGATCGAGAAGAACATGCGAAACAAGTATCCCCAGTTGTTCGTCGATTAGGTACTACTCCATTCTTACTTTAGCCCATTTTCCTATATTGTCACTTGAGGACGAGTGATGTGTATTGTGGTATCCATTGGAACGACATGTTTCCGTCGCTATAGAAAAGCCAACGGGATAATTTTTTGGCCCGGAAAACTTTTTCGTTGTAACTTGGAATTTCCCAACCTAATCCAGATTTGGACAAAATCGAAGTTAGTAAAGTCTAGGCAAATATGGTATTAATTGGGTGATCTAAAAATGATTTTTATCACATGAGTAGATAGCTAAGACGTCAAGGAACCCATAAGACTTTACTGAATTGAATTCGGGAAAGAAGAACTCCCGGAATTAATTTTAGCATGAACGGGTATTTTCTGTGTCGTGGGATGAAGGTGTGTTGTGAAATGGTGATTTGGAGCTCTTAAATTGACATTCCATTTCTGTGCAAGCCGATGTGATGGGATTCATTCCGCCAGGGCGAGGCCGCTGTGGGGGGTGGTGGCAGCCACGTGGGACAGTCGCGATTTAAGTCGGAAATAAACCCCAAAATCATTTTGTCTTGCACCTTTCAACTTTGAGAGCTAGAAGACGACCCCAGGCGAGTTCTTAACCATTTTTCACCAATCTTAAGGCTAAAGGTAAGGTTTTAAATCTTCGAATTCATATTTTGATCCGTAGAATGTAAACTAGTGGGTAATTATCTATTCGAGAGGGTTTTGATCTGGAAATTATGGTGGAAAAAGCCCTAATCTGGGTATGGGGATCAAGGGTATGATCTAGGGTTGATATTATTAATTAGAATCTAGGTAATTGAGTATGTTTTATTAATCCTCGTATTATTATGATTGTTTGTAAACCAAGAACACGCAGAAAGAATCTGAAAGGGGAAGAATGAAGTTTCTTAGGGGATTCAAGCTTTGTTCGACATAGGTGATGGTTGTGATTTTATGTTGTGTAATATATGTTTGTTCTTGCTTCATTATGATGCATGTATGTATGCGAATGTTGCATTATTGATCACACAAATCGTAAATGAGGTTAGTTGAATGATTGAATGCCATGAATCATGACTTGATTGTATGATTATGACTTTATGCTTGTGATTGTGATTGTGGATTGTTGAATAGATCGGGTGTTGTGTTTCGACACACTAATTGGGATCGGTTGCCACGTACCGACATAAATAGTGGAACGGGTGTCATGATCTGACACGCTAACTTGGAATGGGTACCACGTACCGGTACACTAACAGTTTGGGTATGGGTTCCATGAGTGGACCATTCACTTGACATAACTGTGTAATGGCTTATGTATGTTCCACTTAGTGGGATAGCCGTGTTATCCTACTAGTACACGATGGTTGTGTACTGATACTGCACTTGCTCTTTATTATTATTGGAAGTTGACCATTAACCAACATAGACCATGTGAACTATAACATGGAATCCGATGTCTATTCAACACTGAAAAGAAATGCCCTTACTTTCCAAGGTATGAACCATTGATGAGTCCACAAATTGGACTCATTTAGGTTTATATTTTGATAGAAATTGTGTCCTCAAATGCCTAATTTATCTCAATATCTGATGAAAACCCTTAAGTTTCAGGTATTTGGAGTTTGAAGGAAAGCATGGACACTATGTCGCAAAAAGGAATGAGAAGGCTGAAAAGAACGAAAAACTGAAGACCTGAGGATTGCCAAATCCACTTGGTGAGTCGCCGAAAGGTCTTACTTCACCTTTTGTTCCAATATGCTGAGCCCTGAAAAAAGGATCAAATCGGCTGAAAAAGAAGGCAGTCGGCGCATCGCCGAGCAGTTCCGTGAAGCAGTACCATGCCACCCAATAACCCAGAGCATGACGATGCAGAAGGCTAGTGCAAGATGGCAATGAACTACCCTAAAGGGTGAATTGCCGAGTTGATCGGCGATTTCGACTAATGACACTGAACGATCCGCTGCAGCACAAATATGTGAAAACTATAAATACTAGTTAGATTTTTAGTTCTAGTATGAATCTATTAATATAATTTTCATATAGAATAGTACTTTTTGATATTTTTTCTCTATGTTTTAGAGGGTTTTGAATACTTGAAGAAAAAGAGGGTTTCATCTCACAGGATTTGGACTTGGTTCTCTTGCATTCATCATTCTTGGTCTGTAACAAGACTTAAATCTTCATACCCATTTGAATGCAAGCTCATTTAGGTATAAATTTCTATCTCTTGATGTGTGGCTAAAAACCCCAATTCTTGGGGTGTGATTTAGCGGATATGGGTTAAGATAATTGTTGGGTCTTGCTTGCTGATAGTTTAATCGTAGTTTAATTGTGATTTCGTTTAGTGGTTGTGGATGAATTTAATGAATTTGTAGTTGCAAATACAAGTTTATTTATGTGTTTTCGGCTTGCTCTAGAGAGAGGTCGTAAAACTACGACTACTAGATTGATGGCCAGTGTGAGTGGGTCGACATGAGGTTCAGCTCGAGAGAGTGAACCCTAGTCCCATATCCACACACTCAGCTCGAGAGACTGAGTGGGTTAAGGCATAGGCTGGTCTTCATGCGGCAAGTGGGTATCCAAGAGGAACGCATTTGAAATGGAGTAAGTTGCTCGAGAGAGAGCTTATCCCCTTTAAAGCTTAGCTTAGTCACAATTATTCTATGAATCTTTTATCGAAATCATGTACCCAATAATCTTGCTTTACCCGTATTCCCGTCACATTCCAAGGAACCCTCTCATTGCTTAGAAACCTTTGTTGATTTTGCTGTTTTTACCTTACTTGTGACAAAATTCCCCCCATTGTTAGTTGACACTCTTGTGTCCCCTCTCTACTTTATAATGCTTTTAATCTTTAATGTCTTTAGCTACAACTAGTTAGAACGCAATTTTATTTTTCTATAAATTCTCAAAACCACTCTCTTGGGACTATGCCAACTCTTTGGTTGGGTTACTAAACTATTGTACGATCGTAGACACTTGCATCAAAAGTTGTGTCTTGATTACGCATACATCAAAATGGCACCTTTGATGGGGAAGGGTGTTATTTGAGAATTTTTAGATTACTAGAATTTTTGTTCTTGTTAGTCTTGGTTTACTAAATTAATTTTTAGTTTTGTTTTGCTGATTTGTCTGTATTCAAGCAGAGGAAGCGAGCATGGCAAGCAGTACTCAGGAGCTAATGGGGTTTCCTCCATTAGAGGTAATGATGTTCTGGGATCGTATCCTCACCTTCAAACAAGCGAAAGGTGAACGGATCCACAAGTCATGGGGAAGGTTTAGTGACCTGATCACTGAATGCCCAACTCATAACATTCCTGACATGCCACTCCTGGACTACTTCTACAGAAGTCTTGATCCCGAACACAAGAGGTTCATCGACCAACTCATTCTGGCAGGCCTTGCAAAACAGTCATATGTGAAAGCATCCCAACTGCTTAATCAAATGGCTGAAATGCACCAAGAGGTAGATAAAGAATTCATGTTGGCCGCCTAATGACTCAGATTGATTAGTTGGCCAAAAATATGGTGAAGATCGAAATCCAGTACAAAAGGAAGGATAAATACATACCTCCAACTGAGCGAAGAAGTCCCAAGGACAATGAGTTTAAACGCCTTGAGGGAATGCTCTCTATCATTCTCCACAAGGTAACTGAGCAAGATAGAAAGTTGGAAGAAATAAAGGAAGACATTGAAGGGATGAAATGATTGATTTTGTTTCAATCCAGAGTTGTCCAGCTGCTCAAGAACCTTATGGGTCATGCGTCGCCCGATCTACAGTCGCAATAAAATAGGGGGTTGCCTATTGATCCTATGGCTAACACCAAAAATAGAATTTGGCAGCCGACATGTGTCATGCCACGACATTAACTAAGGCGATGTTTGGGAGGCAACCCAAAACCTTTTTAAATGCCTTATTGTTGTCTCAGAAATAACGGTGTGTTGAATGTAGAGGTCAAAGTGGGGAGAGTGGGTAAAAATTGTGTTTGGCGAGTTAATAGTTCCATTAAGCGAATCGCCGAACAGGTTCGTGATCATGATGAAGACAGCCGGTTGAACACTCACTTTGATTGAATGTTCTGTAAAACTCGGCAAGCCAAATGACCATACGGTGTGTTGCTTGTCGAATCGGCGAGTGCAACTATTGTCACCGAATGGGCACGAACTGGAAGGTTTATAATGGCCAAAAGTCCTAGAATTTAATATCCTTCACTTTCCCTCGCTCTTAATGTTCACAAACTCACACCAAGGTAGTATTTTCCCTATTTTAGCATTATAATAGTATTTTGGTTAGTTGATTTGTGCTCGGAAATGGATTTCTTTGCTGCCTAGCTTTTCAATCTCATTTTAATCGTCACAACAGGTTAGTTCACTGATCCCCAATTTATTTTCGAATAATTTTTTACTCTTTTGTAATGATTGCACCTTATTTATGTGTGTTGGGCCTTTCTGATAGGATTAGAATGCTTAAATGCCTATTTTCATTTGAAAATCTTGCCCGTATTGTTTGATTGTCAAATGTCCGTAATTGTTGCGCTTTTTAATGAATTGGGTTATGATTGCATGTCGTTAGATTTACTGGGTGAAGTCTGAGTAGCCCACGTTTGCACTAAATGTCAAAAAAATTCTCAAAGATAGAGCGGGTGACACCACTTTTAAGAGCAAATATCGTTAGATATACAAATTAGGCAAATCCAAGAGAAATCTAAGTATCCCGAGGCAATGGGTAATGCAGGTCTTGTTTGAATTTCGTTTCTGCATGCTTTGATTTTGCTTTTGGGGTTTGGGATATTGAATTCGAGAAAGTGGATTGAAAATGGGCACGTTGGGCCATTTGGCAAGCTGGGTCGTGCTCGCTGAATCGTTCGGCGGTTCGCCCAATGTCTCCATCTCGCCCTTAATATCGTGTCAAATTGGATGTTTGAGTCTTTAACTTTCAGCGAGAAGACATGGGTCGCTGAAAGCACTCGATGACTCGCCGAATGTAGTCTTGATCGCCCTTTGTATGCTATTATGACCCCCTAAGAAACTGTAACTTTCGGCGTACAAACCCATGCTCGCCAAAAGTAGTCGGTGATTCGCCGAAAATACCTTCCCAGCGCCGACTTGCTATGATTTGAAACCAACCCTTTCGGCGAGCTCGAGTTAGCTCGCCTGAGAGGTTCGGCGACTCGCCGATTCACTTGGCAAGTTTTCCTGCAGAAGATTGCATGTGCTTCTACTTGATTTCTCTCCTAACTCTTCCCAATCTTTTGCAGATATGACAAAACTTAACAAAGCAGGTAGCAACACACCACCCCGAGGCAAAGAAAAAATGATCACGCTCAATGAGGATGCACCTGCATCCAGGAACAAGACCACTAAACTTTCCACAACTGGTGGGAAAGGCAAGGGAAAGGACATAACCATTGAGCTATCAGATGCAAGCTCCGACAGTACTGGCTTTTACACCGTTGAACCAACAACATATGATAGTGAGAGTATGGGTTCAGATGAAGATGAACTGATGGAGGCATAGAGGAATGAATTACGATCTAAACAGCTAAACGACCCATCTCAGATCAGAAATCCTTGATCCACCACTCCGAATCCTCTATTTTCAGAGCAGGTAATAGTAATGGCACCTCTAGTACAAGACCCTCCCACATAAATCAAAGAATTGATTAAAGTATGAGGGGCTGAGAACGATCATTGTGGAAAAACGGTTGTCCATAGATGGGGTGATCGCTAGGTATCTTGAAGTAATAGAGTGCCTGAAATATCACAAATTCTGAATCTTCACAAAACCCTGTGGCTCTTATATACCAAGCTGGGTCAGAGAATTTTACAATGCATACACTTCATTGGTGCCTCAATGGAAGAGGTTAGTATTGCCTTTCAACGCAGCTGACTACGTGGTTGTCAGGGGAAGGAAGGTAGCTTGTGACAGTGAGGCCATCATCACAGTCTTGTTTATGTCCAATAAAATTAATGATCACTGCCAGTACTTGATCAGACCAGAGAAGCTGGATGAGATGAAAAAGTGGTTAGCCACACTAATCTCAGATGATAATGCTCTGAAATGGTTAGTAGAAGGTGTTTTGATTTAAAAGAAAGATCTGATCATAACTGCAAGATACTAGTTCGGGTTTACCAGCAGCACAATTATGCCTTCACAGAATGAATCAATCCTGCGCCTTGCCAAGGTAGCTTGTCTTGGATGCATCATAGAGAAAACCAGGTTAAATCTAGGGATGATCATTGCTTCCGATATCCATATGCGTGCAAAGCCAGACATCTCTCCCTTTCCCGATATTGATCACTACATTGTGTAAAAGAGCTCGGGTACCTAGAGATGCAAAGAAGGATATGGAATTGGTTGCCACCGTCTCCACTTGTCTCCGAAAGATTGAAGTCGAATATCTTAAGGACCAAGAGAAAAAGAAACAGAATGAAGTTTTGGCCACTAGATCTACACTTGCAGAGGCATCTTTGCCAACTCCGGCCCCTGGGCCTTCAGGGATATCTGATGCCATTAGCACTCCTGCTGACCCTCCAAGTCCCTCTGTTGCCTTAATACCACCCAGACCTACTGTTGTTGTTGCCTCCTCTAGATCGATCACTCAGGCATCCTTGACCTGGATGGGACAGCTTGCACAATCTACTAATTGTCGTACTGCCAACATAGAAAGCTCCATTCCAAGCATGATTCAGGCTGCCCTTGATGATGTTGTGAAACCGTTGAGCACTACTATTAGGGCTCTAGCGGCCAGGATAGCAGTGTGTGAGCGCGACCATGGAGCCACAGAGGAGGTAACTGCCTTAAAAGCCGCCATTGCAGAACTGAAGAAACATGTGGACTACCTAAAGTCCACTGATATGTCCATGATCTTTGGAATAGTGGAAATTCCAAATGTTCTCGAAATACCTCAGACTACCCCTGGACATGGAGCATACAACCGATCCTGAATTGGAGGCAAACACTGACGAAGATATGTTTGAGGAAGCCAGAGCGGACGACATAGCCGAGACTGAAGAAATCATGATCGATGTTGTTGTACATGCTTCCTTGAAAAAGGCTCCTACTGTTGGATCCAATGAAGCTGGTCTTCTTGGAGGTCACTCTGGGCACTGAAGCGCAGACAGATGGAGCAACCGATTAGCCATGATCACCTCTTTACCTCCTTTTCTGCCTTTCTTTAATCTTAATTCTAGATATTCTGTTATTTACATTTGAGGACAAATTGCTTTTATTTGTGGTGGGGTGAGGCCTACCTTTTGTTTGCTATTTGGGACTCGTGTTTTTGCTTATGTATTTGGTCTTTGAGCTATTATTGTGTTAAAAAACTGCTTTCTGTGGATTATTGAGCTTATGGCTCCTTTTGTTTTTAATTGCAAAACGATTTTGACCCTTTCAATTTTTTTTGAATTTTTCTCACATTTTTGCCACCCATTATATGCTCTTGAATGTGGCTGTTCTTTTGTAAATATTTGAGTCTCGATTCCGATCATTACCGATGACTTGAATAGTGCTCTCAATCGAACGAACATGAATGTACGGTTACGATGAGGCCAAATGAAGTTGCATAGACTATGTGAACTCTTTGCATCTCGTTATAACTAGCCTTGTATCAAATTGATTCTCTTGTGATGATCATTGCACACTAGTGAAAGTGTGGAGTCTTATTTAACTTATAGTGTAAATGCCTAGTGTTATGAGCTTACCTGTGAACTATACATGATAGGTCCTACAATTTTCATCATTGGTCCGGTCAACCAAGTTATACTATCTCTTGATATGATCTGAGGAAAATTCGAAGAATGTTAACCAATTTGACATATACCTCTTTTGTGACCCACCTTGTGAGTGTGTGATTCTCTCTTGAACACCCCTTGAGCCTTCCCTTTATTTAGAAGAAACATGATGAAAACTAGACCTTTCTTAATCCATCACCCATAATCCTCATGAAATTGTGGTTAGTTTGAATACCCAACTTAGGCCAAATGCCTAAGTTGGGGGTGTGGTGATAAGAGAAGGCAAATCAAGAAGTGCAAGAAAGTCCGTCTTACTCATGATTTTGAGAAAAATGGAACCCCTCCATCAAAAAAAAGAAAAGAAAATAGAAAATAAAAGACAGAAAGGAGAAAGAAAAAGAGTGAAAAAGAAAGTTGTGGAATAAAGTACCAAAGAAATGGGGTTTCCTAACATTTCATGGGAAGCGAATAATAGGATGACTCATGAGCACTAAAGAAAATGATGAAGGAAAGGGGAAGGAACTGTTGTGAGCACCACATCTCATGAGGATGAAAGTCACTAAACCTATATGACCATACCTTGGCACTCAGCCCCATTACAAGCCTTGAAAAGACCTTGTTGATCTTGAGTGAGCTGAAACAAATGTTGATTGGAAAATATGGGCAAACCAATGGGTGAAATTATGCATTATGTTCTTCTTAGTGAGTGTCAGCATTATATCTTATTCCAAAGCTTTAAACTGTGAAACCTTTTTTGTGAATATGGAATCATTCTTTGTGTGAGGGCATTTGAGCACTATAATTGAGCTTGAACTTGCATTTGAAGCAAGTATTGTGAGCATGAGATTTGTTGATATTGGCGAGTCACAACTTGAATCTTTGAGTGCACATTTGATCTTTGCATAAGTAAATTGAGTCTTGTTGTGTGCATTCATGATTGATTCTTTTGTAACACTATTCGAGAAACCCTTTTTGAACGGCTGAACTTGAGTTTGCTTGAGGACAAGCAAAAGTTTAAGTTGGGGGTGTTGATGAGTCCAGAAATTGGACTCATTTAGGGCTATATTTTGATAGAAATTGTGTCCTCAAATTCTTATTTTATCTCAATATCTGATCAAAACCCTTCAATTTCATGTATTTGAAATTTGAAGGAAAGCATGAACACTTTGTCGCAAAAATGAACGAAAAAATGAAGACCTGAGGATCGCCAAGTCCACTTGGCGAGTCGCCGAAAGGTCTTACTTCACCTTTTGTTCCAATGTGCTTAAACGTAAAAAAAAGGATCAAGTCAGCGGAAAAATGGAGTAGTCGGTGCATCACCGAGCAGTTCCGTGATGCAGTACCATGCCGCCCAATAACCACAAGCACAAAGATGATGAAGGCTGGTGCAAGATGGCGATGAACTACACCAAAGGGCAAATCGCCGAGTTGATCAGTCATTCCAACAAACGACACGGAACAATCCGTTGAAGCACAAATCTGGGAAAACTATAAATACTAGTTAGAGTTTTAGTTTTAGTATGAAACAATTATTATAATTTTCATATAGAATAGTATGTTTTGATATTTTTGCTCTAAGTTTGAGAGGGTTTTGAAGACATGAAGAAAAAGAGGGTTTCATCTCCAAAGATTTGGACTTGGGTCTCTTGGATTCTTCATTCTTGGCATGTAACAAGACTTAAATATTCATACCTATTTGAATGCAAGCTCATTTAGGTATAAATTTCTATCTCTTGATGTGTGACTAAAAACCTTAATTCTTGGGGTGTGATTTAACTAATATGGGTTAAGATTATTGTTGGGTCTTGTTTGCTAATTGTTTAATCGTAGTTTATTTATGTGTTTCCAGCTTGCTCGAGAGAGATGTCGTAAAACTAAGACCACTAGATTGATGGCCAGTGTGACTAGGTCGACATGAGGTTCAGCTCGAAAGAGTAAACCCCAGTCCCATATCCACACACTCAGCTCGAGAGAGTGAGTGGGTTAAGGCGTAGGCTGGTCTTCATGCGGCAAGTGAGTGTCCAAGAGGAACACATTCGAAACTAGGTAAGTTGCTCGAGAGAGAGCTTATCCCCCTTAAAGCTTAGGCTAGTCACAATTACTCTTTGAATCTTCTATCGAAAGCATGTACCCAATAATCTAGCTTAACCCATACTCCCATCACATCCCAAGGATCCCTCTAATTGCTTAGAAACCCTTTTTGATTTTGTTGTACCTTACTTGTGACAAAATTCTCCCATTCTTAATTGAAACTCTTGTGTTCCCCCTCTAATTTACAATGTTTTTACTCGTTAATGTCCTTAGCTACAGCTAGTTAGAACGAAATTTTATTTTTCTATAAATTCTCAAATGCACTCTCTTGGGACGATCCCAACCCTTGGTTGGGTAACTAAACTATTGCATGATCGTAGACACTTTCATCAAAAGTTGTGTCTTGATTACTCAAACATCAACCATAAACTTGAGCTAAAGTGGATCAACTTGCTATTGTCTTACTAAGACAAACCTATGGTGACAAATAGTTATGCGACATGGGTAATCGCTACTAGTCCACTCAATTCTAAGCATAAATTCCAG
>JAJOOH010000563.1:0-99066 GCA_029582605.1 Solanum gracilifrons | reverse complement strand
TTTTTTTTGTTATTGTTGATGTTGTTGTTTAAGTGTCGCTCCCAACAGGATATATATTTATACACACCTTCGCTGGATGGCTGCTGACCTTAATACCTTCGCTGAACTCCGGCTGGATGGCTGCTGACCTCCGGTGGATGTTGCGTTCGTGTGAGGAGAAAGAGAAAGAATGATTTTTTTTTTCTTTTCTTTCTACTCTACTTACTTTACGTACTTATATATAAGTTAGAGCATATTCAGATTAGGGGGTGCACTATTCAAATTTATTTGATTGATTTTTTGGTTTACTTTTGAATTAATAATTTACTTTATTTGATTTTTAGGTTTGATTTCGGATTAAAAAAATAAAAACCAGAAAAATCAATTTCATATATATATACTTATAAGTTGTGTGTTTTATATATATACATATATATATATATATATATATCCCTCTTTTTAAAGCAATTATCATTTTGCCAAATCATATTTATATGTTGCAACAAGTTCTTTGATTCATCAATTATTATTTTTAATAAGAGTGATTTAGTAAAATTATTTGTATCATTTTATAGTTTCTCTGTCTAACAATATTTGTTCACTATTGATTTTGCACATTTCTTAAGAAACTATAAATAGAAGGATAATTTTACTATATCACCCTTTGAATATATTTCCTCTGTCCCTAATTACTTGTCCACTTTTCCTTTTTTTAGATGTCCCTAATTACTTGTCCATTTTGACAAATCAAGAAAGGACAATTTTTTTTACCTATTGTACCCCCAATTAATTATTTTGAAAAATGTATAACTTCTTGAAAACCTTAAGCTTTTAATTCATCTACTTCATAATTAATAGGGGTAAAATGGTAAACTCACTATGTCAATAATTATTGACTATACTATTTTGAAATGTCCAATAATACTTAGTTCCTAATTTACTTTTATCATTAATTATAGTCATTTTTCTATAACATTGGACAAGTATTATTGGACATCTCAAAATAGTATAGTCGATAATTATTATTGGACAAAGAGAATACTTCGTAATCCATGTATCA
This sequence comes from Solanum gracilifrons, assembly GCA_029582605.1. Taxonomy (NCBI): domain Eukaryota; kingdom Viridiplantae; phylum Streptophyta; class Magnoliopsida; order Solanales; family Solanaceae; genus Solanum; species Solanum gracilifrons. The sequence goes on along the minus strand of JAJOOH010000563.1, from coordinate 98,027 downwards.
AGTCAATAATAAATAATTATTATTAGACGGAGACAAATTACATAAGCTGTTTTCCAAAAAAAATTAAAGGAAATGGTGATTGATACATGTGGATGAGCAATAGTGTGACGGCGACTCTTGATAGTGATATTGATATTTATCCTTTTCACTTAATTCTTTTTCAAATAAAAGACCATCATTACAATGAATGAAATTTGTGAAATTATGGATCACTTTTAGCTCATTTGTTTGTTGTTTGATAAATGAATTATTATTGGAATTGGTAGCAAAATTCAGTGGTTATTTTTGGATGTGACTGGAGAATTTGTGGATCCTACTTGGAAAGCCACCTAGAAATTAAATGTAATTATAGTTTCATATATTTATTTGGTAAAATTATTATTTGAGAGATTTTATTTTGTGACTCATAATTGAATTTCTTAGCTAGAAATAAAAAGAAGAAGAAAATCAGCATTAAGGGAGTTATAAGAAATGGTATTAATTTTTTTTATATTTTTATTTGTACTTTTTAATATGTAATCATCAATTTATGTTATATTGGGAAATTTCTTTTCTAAATAATCATTTTCGATTTCTCAAAATTTGGTCAGAGATGGTATTGTTCTTGCACTTTTTTTTTAATAAAAATAAAAAAGAGATTTGTAATTTGTATGTGTGATGAATTTCTATCTTTAAATTAAACTCTAGTTGCTTTAGCATATTTTTTCTTTTGATAAATGTTATAATTATATATAATTTATTTTTTTTGATAACCGAGAAATCGGTCTGTGACCCGCCCTTTGGACCAATCACAGTCTTCTAAACTCGGTGGATAATGGGCCCGCCCCTCTACCCTTCTCCACTTAAATACCGGGCTTTGCTTTGCATGGTGTGGGGCTTGAACCTGCGACCTAAGCCACAAATCCTCCACCTTTTGCCACTTGAGCTAGGCCTTGGGGGCTAATTATATATAATTTTAATTGAATAAACTATGAATAAGGACATTTAAATGATCACGAACCAGTAACCACACTAGTTTATAAATATATAAAAGCTTCAGTTGTCTATATCGATAGTTAATATTTAGCAATTGAATATTTGATCAAATAACTAAAATTTAGAAAAATAATCTAGTTTAGATCTTCGATTAAAAAAATATTGTTACCAATTTTTAAGAACATTGCAATGAAAATTCTTTCTAATGCCAATTTTGTTACCATTATGTAATGCAGATTTTAAATACATATTTTATTTTCCAGGCTAAGCATTTAATAAGGAAAGGGAAATATGCTAACCTAATTAGTAGCAATGTCATAGTGCCGTAAAAATAAACCCATATTTAGATAATTCACCCAATTTATCCATATATTTTAATTGATTGGGTGAGTGATTTAAATGGCAAAATATAGGTTTATACTTATAGGAATTCAACTCATAGAAATATAAATATTTATGAATAAAATATGAATAAAAATGTTTTATAAATCAACTTATTTTGCTCAAAAATAAAAAAAAAACGACCTATCTCCAAAAAAAAGTAAGGAAAATATTTTCTAAAACTTTTTTCTACTTCACACTTCAATTTTTTGCTCTAACTCAAGTCTCAGGTACCGATTAATATTAATCCAAAATTTGACTCCTGAATCACGATTCGAGACCCAACTCCTAACCTTGAATTTTGGGTCGGATTCCGATTCAAAAGTCGGGTCTTAGCTGGTCGAGAGTTGGAATCGAATCTTAATTCGAAGTTGGGTCCCAATTCGGGGGTCGAAACCTGTTTGGATTTTGGGTAGGAGTTGAATCTCAAGTGGAGAGTCGAGTTTCGGATCAAGAGTTGAGGTCAAACTTTAGATCAGGTGTCGAATTCAAGTTCCGTAACTATCGTCGAGGTCAAGTGTCGGAGTTGAATCCTGATTTGAACTTATTTTTGCCACCAAATAAAATTTGTCAAGTTTCTTTTTTTCAAATATTTTTTTGAATATCTATGACCAAACGAATGTAATTATAACTATATACTTTGAATATTTTATAAACTATCAAATATCATACTATATAAGTAATTCGATACGATAATTGGGTATTTAGGTACCAATCTACCCCTAGTCCTTACCAAATAGGTGGAAAACCAAAACATAAGAAAGAGAAAAAAAAATAAAAAAATCAAGTAGGGGGATGGGGGAGAGAAGGGTGGGGGTGGGGTGTATTAAATTCAGACAGAGAAAAGGAAGAAGAAGATATAAACGAGGGTGCGTTGTAGCGTGACTGTCAAATCTACATATTCTCTCTCTCTTTTGGGAGATTCGATTCAATCGCCGATCATTTCGGCTTTTCCAATCTATGTCTACTGCCTCTCATCTCCAACTATAATGTTCTCTCTTTTTCAAGGTACTTTTTCAATACATACAACCATGTCAAACTACTACTTACTTCTGTTTATGAGTTCACAAATTTATTACTTTTTCTTAAATTTTTGTTTTTTTAGTTGAGTTGTTTTGCTAGTTATGTGTTTAAAAAAAGTGTTTTTTTTTTATATGGGAATTTATGTTTCTGCAGGACTTATCTGTGTAGGAATTCTGTGTTTATGCATATTTTTTTGAAAAATCAAAATTCTGCATAGACATGAGAGTTATGGCTAATTCTGCAGTGCAAATAATGACTGGTCATTTCTGGGTCTGGAGATTCTTCTTTTGAAACTGTGAGCTTAGGGCATTTAGCTGTGAGTAGGCACTAAAAAGGTTCCCTTTTATGGAAATGGGATCTGCTTTTTCAACATCTCATCATACCTAAAATAATAGTAATAAAATTGCTGAGAAATCATCATATCAATTTTCAGATGTTGTGGTCTCATCTTTTCTTTTCTTTTTTTCTTTTTCTTTCAAGTAAAAAAATAAATTTATTCGACTCATTATTGTTTGGGATCTCCTCCTTTTTTGCAGGCCCTGTTTTGAAATTGAAAAAGAGAATTGTTTGAGGAACGAAATTATGGAAGGAGATACATTTTCAGTGTTAGGTAATAATGGTACACAAATAGATGGTAAGGTATTTCAAACATTTCAAAAGAGCTTTGTACAAGTGCAGAACATATTGGATCAGAATAGGTTGCTAATCAATGAGATAAACCAGAATCATGAGTCAAAGATCCCTGATAATTTGAGCAGAAATGTTGGTTTAATCAGAGAGTTAAACAATAACATCAGAAGGGTTGTTGACCTTTATGCAGATCTTTCATGTTCTTTTACCAAATCAGTAGATGCTTCATCTGAAGGGGATTCTAGTGGAAAAGCTACACATAAGAGGAGCAAACCTCTTTAGAAGGAGCAAAAATCCCCAAATTCGAAGAAGATAAATTAATGGTTAGATATTAGTATAACTCTTTTTTGTTTGTTTGTTTCTTCTAGTAGTTGTACTTTTTTTTAGTATCTTACTCAGAAATAATGACCCCCTTAAGAAAGAAATCTATTTCCTTTGTTAATGTGCCCTGCAGATCTAATTGAATCAAAAATATCATCTTGCTGGTAAATTCTTGATTTTGTTCTTTCATACATTTCGGTATTTTGAATGCTCATTAAATATATTATTATATATATATATATATATTAATTCATGTTAACCTTTAAACTTTCTGAGTTTTGAAAAGCCTAATGATATTGGTGTTTGTCCATCATTCTCTTCCATCCAAACCAAAGATTTCGAGTTTGAGTTCTGGTAAACACCGGTGAAAAGTGAAAGTAGTGGGAGACACTGTTTGAGTGCTCTCTCTCCCAAGAATCAAATCTCACATCATTTTTTTTGGTTTAGGAAAAGTTAGTATTGGTGATTTGTATGTGGAGAAGCAGAATGGTACTTTGATTGATACATACATTTCTGCAAAGATGCTCTGAGGGTTTTAGGGGAGGGAAAGTAGATCTTTTTAGTTCCCAATCACAGAGCACCACAGGATAGGAATCTCAGATGAGAAATGACAGCTCTTTTTGACCAAAATTTTGTAAAAAAAAAATGCATTTATATGTTTAATGTTATTATCACATACTAATAGATAAGGAAAGAAATGAATAAAGAATTCATAGATTTTGCAAGAGACAAGACATATATGTGAATAGTGATACCCAACAACATGACAAAGGGCCCTCTATTTAGATGAAACTGAACTTGTACATGCTTATCCCCTTCTTTACTTAGGTTTCTTTTTATTTGTTTCCTTGTTACTTTTGGCCTCCTTTTTGCAAATTGCAATAAAAGTTGCTTTTATTACTGGCTTCCATTTGATCCCCACAAACATATCCTCCCTGGGCCCTCTCTTTCCCATAACTCCTCCCCCTTTTTCTCAATTTTCTTTTCCTCTTGATGGAAACAACAAGCTCTATTCAAAGGGCTTGGTATGAATTTTTGATGTTTTCTTGAAAAATAAGTGAGTTTATTCTTAATTATTTTTTATTGGTGAGGAAGCAAGAAAATAATATTTCAAGAGCATTTATATGTTATCTAGCAAAACGTTATGAAGTCGGCTAGGGATGTGGTACATGAGGAGTGGGGGTGGGGATGGTCAAGGGGTGAGGGTTGGGGGGATTGGGTAGCTGGGGAGGAGATAATACACTTGAAATATCACTTATACAACTTATTTTCACTACTTTCATTAGGAAAATTACTTTCCTCATTTTAAGAAACTTATTTTTCTAAAAAATTTTTTTTTAGGGCATTTTGATAAATCCAACATAGAAAAATTAAAAAATATTTTTTAACAAACACAAGAGTCTGTTTGGTTTGCGAACCAAGTTGTCTTGGGTTATAGTTTTGAAATTATAACCCCTGGGATAAGGTGACATATCTAAAATCAAGTTTGTGATTAATCAAATAGGTGAGTTGGCCTGAATTTGAACCGGTCTAAGTGGACTTTAGGGGGTAACAAACCCTAACTCAATTTGTTATCTATCTTAAATCTTTTTGTGGGAGTGCATCAGGATTCCATAAGGTCCAAAAATTGACTATTGTCTGTGAGTGGTAACTTTAAGATGAATTTAAGAGAAAAGATTGAGCAAACTTTTTTAAAAATATTTTTATAATGATAGAAAGAGAGTAAAAATTTGTTGTTTTGGTATTCAAGAAAAACATCATTGATGGCCTGAAAAGATTTAACATAAAAAGACAAAGACAATGCAAACATAGATATTGGTTGGCTTTGTTGGTGGACCCTCTGACTGAAGATGAGATCCTAATGTGTGGCCAACATGGGTGATTGGCTTTGTTACTTGTATACAACACTTTTGTGGGTGTCACCTTATAATTTATTACATGTTCACTCTTCAACAATTATACTGTTTTTTCACATCTTCCTTTGTTTCTAACCTGACTGAGATCGGTCTAACTATATATCAAATGAATGTAATCACCTTTTCCTTCTTTTTTTTCCCCTCATCCTGATGTTTGATATTTATATTAGAATTTGATTAATTTGAATTTATATTTGCAGAGTTTATGTCAAATCTGATTAATTTTGATTAACTCGTTACAATACTTATTTATGAGAACTACACTCCCAACAAAAAAAAAAATATATTCAAAACTCAAACTCGAAACCTCTAATTAAGAATAGAGGAATTTCAATCGTCTTACTACAATTATAAGGGTATAATCACCATTTTGCTATTGACTCTTAAAGAAATTCTCTTCATCCATCATTAGTATACCATTTAGTTTTGTTGTATCAATGAATCATCATATATTTAACATTTTGAGTTTATTTTTGGGTGTGTCTAGAAAGTGTTTTGCAACTTTTTCATATTTGGTTGATTAAAATTTTTGAAAAATATTTTCTTCAGGAAAATAACTTACTTAAAAAATAACAAAAATGTCTTTTCTAATGAAATAGATAAATAAAGCGTCATAATTGATACTCCATAGTATTTTTTTAGATTATATATAAATAATTTTATTAGAATATTTTTAATATTTTCCAATAGAACATTTTTCAAGGAAATTATTTTCCTTTATACAGCCCCAATCCCTAATTACTTGTTCACTTTTAAATTAATACACCTATTAAGAAAACAATGATTGACATAGTGAGTTTTACCATTTTACCCTTATTAATTATGAAGTTGATGAATTACAAATTTAAGATTTTCAAGAAGTTTTTATCTTTTTCAAAGTAATTAATTGAGAATATAATAGGTTAAATTTTTTGTCATTTTTTGATTTGTCAAAATAGACGAGTAAAAATAAAAAATTAGACATAATTAAGGACAAAGGAAGTATCGAACACACCCTTCGTTATCTTTCTTTTTTCCCTTTTTGGGTAAGTTAAGCATTGTCTTCATTTTTACTACTTTCGTACATGTCTCAAATAGTATTCCAATTTACGATAACTTCTTTATAGAAATCAGAAAAATATCTTTTGTAATTTTAAAATTGCTAAATTTATGATTAATTGTGAATAACTTTTACCAAACATCCAAGTAGGCATGTTACATCACTTAAATTGGTATGGTGGGTGGGTTTCCACGTTAACAAATATAGCCAAAGTTTTTTCTACTTAACAACCTCTAAATTTTTACCTTTTACTTTTTTAATGAATATAGATTCATTAAATTTTGTAATTGTCCACTACGAGCTATTTCCAATCAATTTTATTTTTTTTGAATGACCAGTCATAAGTAATTTTAAACTGATAAAGATATAGTTAGTTCACTTTCTTTTGCTAAATAAAGATTAATGACAATTTGAAAAATAGACTTGGTAATTTATATGGTGATATAAAACTTGGAAAGGGGAATAATATTATCTGGAACATTCTAGATTACTTTAGGGTGATCAGTAACACAAACCGTTGAGAAAGTTAAATGAAAAAAAATGACTGGACAGTGAAAGAATATTATGATAATGTCATTTAATTTGAGTGTGAAATCATATTAATGGGAGTCTAATGCAGATAACGAACATTGTAATATTTTTACACAAATCTCATAGTCTTAAAATTTAATTACATTATATTCCTACTCTTTTTCAAATTATAAAAATCCCTTAAATTTGATAGAATTTGAATACATCTAAATATCAGAGGCGTATCTAGAGGGGGTTCTGTGGGTTCACGTGAACCCATGCTCCCCTCTCTAGATTATATATAGTAGTGTTATATTTTTTTAAAAATATTTAAATATAGAGGTGTGAACCCACGTTAAAAGTAACATATAATAATACAATAAAGATTGGATGCACCTCTTTAAGCAAATATAGAAATTTAAATCTTATATCTATCTTATTTTTATTACCAACACCCCTCCAAGTGGTTATCGGTAGCACTTTCGCGTTTCAATCAATTTTTCTTTTATTTTTTTTGCTTTAATCTTTCAAAATTTTCAAATGTGTAACATTGAAAATTCCTAAATAAAATTAGCTTGGTATAATTTTTATATAATTAAATCAAATGTATATATTAAAATTTAAAACTAATAGTATTATATATGTTGGACCTATAATTTTTAAAGTTTAATGGTTCAGTGTTAAGAACGTAAAGGTTAAACCGATCAAATTTATATCTTAGATGCATCTTTTCGTAATAATGCACTCATCCTTACGAAATCCTGAATACGCCTCTGCTAAAAACGTCTCGATATATCGCATTTCAGTTTCGGATACATCCTTCAACGTCCCGATACATCGTGTCTTGGTTTCGGATACATCACTCAACATCCTGATACATCGCGTAGGTCTCTGATACATCACGTAAAGTGATGTATCCGACTGATACATGCATAAAGTGATGTATCCGAGAATAGCAGAGAGTAAAGATTTTTGTAATTTTTTCTAATGGTAAATTTTTTTAAAGAATATGATAAAATAAGTTGTGCATTTAGATAATTTTTCCTTTTTTTTAATCTTCCTTTCCTAAGAGTTCAAAATTGTGTTATTTGGGAAATTGACATAAATCCATCCAATAATAGAATAACATCTCTCTCACACTCTCTCCTTATATATTTTGTCTCAATTTATATGACTCACTTTCTTTTTAGTTAGTTTTAAAAAGAATGATACAATTCTATATTGAGTAAGAATTTAACTTATAATTTACATTTTTTATTTGATAAATAATTTATAGCCAAATAAATATCCATGACTTATTTTGTACTATAAATTTTAAAAATCTTTGTTTTTTTCTTAAACTTTGTGCCAAATTAAAATATGTCACATAAATAGAAAGGAAGAGATTATATATCTATATATATTAATATTATAATGTACATATATATATATATATATATATATATATATATTAGTTAACAAATATATTAACAAATATACTATACATATTAAAATTGACTGATCAAATATATAACTTTCCCTTTATAAATATAAAAAATAAATCCCCATTTAAATTTCATAGTCATAATTATTCACTCTCTTCCTGTATATATTGGCCCGCAAAAACAACTTGTACTTTTATAGGTAATCTTTTGTTCCATATTTTTCTCATTGCAATTATTAATTATTAATTATTGATAGATAGATGAATAAATTAGATTTGTAATGTAGACCACAAGTACTACATTTGGTTTATCCACTTGTTGTCCTTTCAATCTAACTTATTAGGCGCTCTTTGATTTGTAACCTTTTCTTATCTCCAACACCAACTAATAAACTAGGAAAACAAACCCTCATCATTAATAATTTAATGTAAAGTCTTGTTCCATCATACACCACTTCTTCTTGAAAATAAGAAATTAACTATAGCTAGTATAATTTATTTATTTTTTGTAAAGAAAGAAGATGTATCCAATCCTTTTATTTTCATTTATTGCTTTTAATATATGCTCATCTAATAACTTGAGGAGATAACAAGAAAATGGAAGTCCTTTTAAGAATTAAAGATCTTGATAGGTGGCATGGTACGGTAGATATCGAATATCATATATTGAAATAAAAAAATTTAACATCATGATTTGAATATTATGGTATTTGATATATACTTTTAAAAAAGTTTGATATTTGATACGTTATTTGATATTTATAAAAAAAATATCGAAATATCGAATACCGTTGAAGTATATAATTAAATATATAAATTAAAACAAGTGTATATGTAACTATATAATAATAGCAAATATAAATAATAGTAACCAATTATTGAGATGTTGAAATTTTGACTACTCTATCTTGATTTAAATGTTCTTTTTGGGTGATTGATTAATTAAGAGAACTATTTGTACTTTATTTTCAATATTTTACATGAATAAGATATTAGTATATGATATAATTGAGATGTTTCTTGCCAAAGTCACAATTCTTTATTATACGAATATATGTAAGTTGAAGTTGACAAACTATAGTAATCGATTTATCATATCATAAAATACTGAAATCGAACTTTAAAATATTGAACCATACCAAATTAATTTAATATGATAATACTATAGTATTTTTAAAAATCAAAAACCAAAATTACCGAATCAAAATTTTCAATTAAATAGGTATAATTTATTTATTAATTTTTTTGGTAGAGAAAGAAGATGTATCCAATCTTCTTATTTTCATTTATTGCTTTTACTATATGCTCATCCAATAACTTGAGGAGATAACAACGAAAAGGAAGTCCTTTTGAGAACTAAAGATCTTGACAACCCATAGAAGCATAATAGAGAAGCCAAGGAGTAAATAATTCTTAAGTACATATAATAACAAGTTATAATTTACTAATTATTGGGCGTTTTAAGTTACCAAATTAAGATTGATTTTAATTTAAACACAACAGTGATTACTTTAATTACTTACTTCCTCCCTACTCATATTAAATAAGCATCTTACTCAAAGTGGTTGTTTCATGCTTCATCTGTTCGTAACTACTTGTCCATTTTTTAATTGACACACCTATTAAAACAACAATGATTGATATAGTGAGTTTACCATTTTACCTCTATTTATTATGAAGTAGATGAATTAAAAATTTAAAATTTTCAAAAAGTTTTACCTTTTTTATCCTTTTCAAAGTAATTAATTAAGAGTATGATAGGTAAAAAAATTGTCCTTTTTTGATTTGTCAAAATGGACAAATAAAAAAGGAAAAGTAGACAAATATTTAGGAACAGAAAGAGTATTACTTGATCATTTACTAAATCATGATAGAATTAATATTTTTTGTTTAATTTTACTCCTACAATTAATATGACATCTGAAAGTTTGAATTTTTTTGGAGATCTAAGAATAATTTTTTGAAGAGGATAATTAATTTCAACCGGCAAATTATTAAAGATAATTAAGCTATTAATAATTTCTTAGTTATCATATAAAATGAAAAATGCCCGTCTAATATGGAACGGAAGAATAATAGTAATTTAATTAGGAAGTTCTTTGTTGTGGTACTATTAGAACTTATAGAAAATGAAGAGGGGTCAGTTTTGTGTTTGTCCCCAAATCCAAGCCAAGACAAACTAAACATACTTTAAAAATTAAACATTACATGTGAAATGGGAATCTGCTTTTCTTCCTCTTTTGTCCCTTGCACTTCCAGCAACAATCTTAAACCCTACCATTTTTTATTTTTTCCTTTTTATATTTCAAGTTAAGTTCTCCTTGCACCTTAACTATGCATGATAACCAACAATGGTTGTGGTGGGAGTTCGGAATTAAAACACACTTTTTGAACCCTAAGCATTAAAAAGGATCCTCTCTAAAAATATACGTCAAAACAGACAATTCGTGCATTTATGAGCGAACTATAACTAATATCACTTAACCCGTCATCCCCATCAACTCTCAATTCATCCAAAATAATACTTACATCAACTTTAAAGGTAGTAAGCCCACAAATGAGCGAACTATAATTCCTTTTATTTCTTCCTCAAGTGAATTTATATCTCTTTCTTCCTCGCATGAATTTATATTACATCGAAAATAATCGTATTCATCATTTTCCTGAAATAACAAAACAAGAAATCAAGTGAATAGCCAAATATTTTGAAGTGAACAACTTAATTTTTTTTACCTTAAAACGCGCACAACTCCAAAACTTACGATCGAGATTTCTTGGAGTTCTCGATGTTTTCATTTTACAATACCCTTTGCATTTACAGTCATTTGAGTCAATTGAATATACATACTTTCGGGGTTGTTGAGACACGACTATCAAATTTTAAAAGTCAAAATATAAAGTATTAAAAAAGTAGAAGATGAATTAAAAAATGTGGAGTGAATAACCCATATTTATTGTTGAAGCAAAAATATAGATCACGTGAGGAAGAAAGAGACATAAATTCACGTGAGGAAGAAAGAGATATAATTCTCGTGAGGAAGAAAGAGATACAATTCACGTGAGGAAGAAAGAGATATAGTTCACGTGAGAAAGAAATAGATATAGTTCACATGAGGAAGAAAGAAATATAAATTCATGTGAGAAGGAAAGAGATCGATATAGTTCATGTGAGGAAGAAAGAGATATAAATTCACGTGAGGAAGAAATAAAAGGATCTGTAGTTCGCCCAGTAGGCGAACTGCCTTTAAAGTTGGTGTAGTATAATTTTTGATGAATTGAGAGTTAATGGGCGAACTGTCTATTTTGGTGTGTGTTTTTAGGGAGGGTTCCTTTTGGTGTTTAGGGTTCAAAAAGTGTTCGTTTTGGTGCGGACTCGTTGTGGTGGAGTGGTAAATACTTTTTCATTCTTAATAAAAAATTTAAGGTACGAGTTCTCATGAACACTAAGTCGCCTTTGTTAGGAAACGTTTACTCCTTTAATTGGGACTTTAATTTCCGACGCAAATTTAATATGGAATATCGAACACCAGATGAATCTGAAAGAAAAAAAAAAAGAAAAACTATGCATAGTTAAATAAGAAGATTAAATATTGTAGATCTGTTATGTACAATATATTAGCTGCCAACATCACTTAATTAGTTGGATCCAGTTACATTTGTCTCACTATAAATATTATATCATATAGATTGATCATTGCCCATGCTTCTAGTGACTAATTATAGTCTACTAATTAAAATATAATCACCATGACAAAGGGGACATTTTATTATATTTGGATAATGCACCGCAAACTGACAACATATAATATTCCATCCAATGAAAAATGGCTCAAAAATATTTTTATTTTATTGCTAGTTTGTCTAACCTTTTTCCAAAAGCATGCTTTCTTTCCATTATAACAACATAATTCTTTTTTTTTTAAATGTGTCAGAAGATGGTGCTGAAATTTCTAAGAAGATTATAAGTTAATTAGAACATAATCACAAGAAAATAAAAATAAAAATTATAAATTTTTTAAAAGATTGTCAAATCTACATCTCTCAAGGGTACAAGCAAAGAGTTTTTTTTGAGTAAATTTTAGGTTTAGCAAACATAAAAATCATATTTGTATTTGTATGTTATAACTATAGTTTGTATAATTGCGTTCCATAGCAAATTTTATGTTTGCTATATGGAGCATCAGATTTGTATAAATCGCTGGCAGCCTCTCATTTGTATAAATCACTAGCAGCCTCTCAATTCAATTTTATGTGTTTGTATATCTGCATAAAATTTGAATTCGTATACAATTGAATCGAAATAAAACGTTTGTATATCAAATCTCTCTCTCTCTCGCTTTATACAACACAAATTATACATTGTAATTTGTATAATCTGTGTTTGTATAAAGCGAGAAAGAGAGAAAGACAAAAGAGAACTGGGCAGGGAAAGATCTGTATTTGTATAATTATAAGTGTATAGGACAAAAATATATGTATTTGTATTTGTATATACATTTTTCTCTCGCTTTATACAAACACAAACACATTTTATACATTTGTGTTTATATAAAGTGAGATAGGCGAGCGAGAAAGGGAGAGTGGTGAGCGAGAAAGCTGGGGAGAGAGGCGAATGACAACTGTTTGTTGCGGGTTACAATTAAAACAAACTGTGGTTATAACATTTAATTTGAATTAATAGTTTGCTATTTTATACAATTTTCTCTTTTCTTTATGACTTAAAAGAATAGTACAATTACAACCGCTTTATATAAATTTTCAAGTATTTTTCAAACCTACGAGTGTACATAGATCGAATTAATTCAGATTTTTTAAAATTCAAATCAAATTGTTTGTATTAGATTTCTAAATCTATAAATCAAATTAAACTAACAAATTTTGAGATTTTGTTAGATTTTTAACGGTTTTTTTGGGTAAAGTATTAATACAAACATATTATTTTAAATAGTTTATTGTAGCTAAAGAGTTACTATTACTATAATAAGTTTCAGCTCGTGGCAAAAAATAATAATTAGCTACAAAATTTACTATGGCGAAAAAGACATGGCTATATCATTTAACTATTACCACAATAACGTTTATCGCGTGGAAAAAATCTATAACTAGCTACAAGATTTTATTGTAGTAATAAAGTTGTAGCTATTTAGATAATTATTGTCACGATTATTAGTAACTGTAGCAAAATGAGAAATAAGCTTTTCTAGTTTGACTTTTGTGGCAAAAATATTTTACGAATTTGTAAATAGCTACGAATTTGAATTGTCATAAAAGTATATATGAAGTACAAAATAAAATAGCAGAAGATTGTTATTAAGATATGTCAGGCTAGTTGGAAGAATTAGAATACACAACCTCAAGGAATTTTCACAATGAATTAACCACTAGACTAAATATTTAACTTGTGTCAAGATGTGTCAATATATATGTAATTTTCTGGCTAAGGATGGATCTGCCCCTGTAAATGATCATGCAAGTGTAATATGATTGAAGTGAGCAAATTATGCACAAAAATAAAAAAAATATTAATCATCGTTAAATTTCTGTGCACTTAATATTTTCAAAATAATTCATTATGATTTATGAAACTAAATTATAAAAAGTGAGTCACTTATTAGCGAAGAAATAAACTTTAATGAGGGAGGATGGACTTTGTCCAAACCTCAACACATATTTCTTCCTCAATTTTTTTGACCTCCAACAACATACAAAACTATTATTAAATGACAAAATTATGATATTGTGATGCAATAAAAAGATGGATAATATTGTTGGCATTGCCCAAAATGTTAAACAATTGTAACAAAGGCATTGCCCAAGTAATATCCAGAAGCTTAAATGGCAAAGGTCCACCAAAAATAGAGAAAAAAAATAAACTTCCCTTTCTGTACAACTCCTTAACTACTGCAAATTATCTACATCAACAAATGGGCAAAATTTTCAACTGTTGCTCTCCCCCAAAATTTTGTTTGCACATTCTCCCTTTGGCAACTAGCAGATTATACGAGCCTTGAACAATAACCGCTGCTCGCTGCTCAATAAAGAGAACCACTTTCTTAGGCAATCAGTTGGATTTGCGGCTGGTGCAGCTTCAATGTTACTTCCAACAAGTTCCTCAAACCTAAGAGGAATTAGGCCAACTAAAGCAATTCCAACGGAGAACTGGAGGTGGAGACCCATTCTTTTGGAGTCGCATTGCGAAAGTAATGCACAGAAAGAGCTTCTTAATCTCTGAATCCTAACATCTTCATATCCAAAAGCTTCAAGTCCACTCCTGTAAGAGATGTCATATATAAAATATCGGTTTAGCATGAACTGAATAAAACCAAAAAATATCCATGTAGAAATGCCGCTATAAACATAAACACAAACACAATTAAGAGATGCCTATCAAAAATAAATACAATTAAGATATAGAAGCATTGAGGTTACAATAACTAGCCCTCCATCCAAAGGTCAATTTATTTCATCCAACTGATGATTGTGACCAGCATCTCTACTTATTCACATAACTTAAAACATGGTACCTAGATCTAAAATAATCAAATGCCTCAAAAGAAAAGTGACTTGTGGTATTCCAACTCTGTTCCCCGTCAATCTCATTCCAAAAGCTGGTTGCAAAATCATGCTTACAAAAGGAAATTCAGATACCCAACTACTATGTGAAATTTCATCTTTTCTATTGCTTATAAGGAGTTGATAGACTCTAGCAAATGCAGAATGAGTTTGTTCATTCATCTCTGTAGGGCCTAGAAGACTTTTCCTAGCACCCCTTCAGAGTTCTAACTCATGTTGCTGACTATAAGGCAATAAAAATCTAATTTTCTTGATATGTAACAATACAATATAAGTAAACTATCTACAAAAAACGTCTTTTTTTAACTTTTATCATTTCTTGTTGATGTCCATAGCCTCTTAAAGCTTTTCTCCATTGGAAACATCTATAGACAGATAGGTTTGTGCTAATTCTGCCTACCAAATCAATGAAATACTGAGGTTAGTGTAAGTCCAAAAGAGATCAGGCCAATAGTGTCCATTAAAGTTCTTATTTGCATGAGTGCTAGAGAATAGACCACCAATGGGAAAACGGTTGGGAAACAATTTGAGTTCGTTCGGTTCCCTGAGCAGATGAACTATGATCAATCAGAGTACATAACTGTCAACATATACATGTATGAATGGATAAACTTGTCGTAAGATTTCTGGATGGCCAAACAAAAACCTTTAAATGTATCAGCAATGCCACTTATATTGAACTATGGAAAAACTTCAGGATAGGGAGAAATATAATAAGGATCAGGATATTATCCCATAAGAAATGCAATGATTTGGTTCATAACAAATGTGCTTCAATTTCCGAAAGAAAAAGAATACATCATATATGATCAGGGAATGGTAAAAACACAAGTATGCAGCTCAGGCCATCAACAACAATCAAAATGCCAATAGAGATCGATCTCATATTTCCCCACTTAAACTGCACTATGTACAAGATAAATGCTGAAAATAATTTACCATGTTTGGTCAGTTACCTTCCAAGTTGACCAAGAAGAGTAGTAATAGCAGCAGCATTGTGCTCTGTTGAACAATATTCCAATAACTTCAATAGTGGACAGGCAATTTTGTCAAACATCCAATCCCAGCTCTGCTTGAGAGATCAAAAATAACAGTATTAGGCAGAAACTTCTGAGAAATGAACTGGAAAGAAGGAAAGTAATTACCTACCCAGAACCCAGAACCCCCCCCCCCCCCCCCCCAAACCCTATTGCCCATTAGAGCAAGAGAATTATGCCAGATATTATTTTAAAAGGAAAAAGAATCTCCAAGAATATCCTCCATTGAAAAAAAAAGATCCAACAAAAGATGGAATGAGCATAAAGAAGATTCAAATACAACAATATAGGAGTTAAAAGAGTTGAGAATTTGGGTAGAGAAGTAGTAGGCATTACAACTTCAATTGCTCCCCATAAATGTCCACTTGACGAATCAATTGAGAAAATTTCGCAACCACCATGAGATCTAGTCAACAACAACATATACAGTGTACTCCCACAACTAGAGTCTCAGGAGGATAGAGTGTACACAAACCTTACCCCTACCTTGGAAGGTAGAGAGGATATTTCTGATGCATATCAAAACAAATCGAACAAGAAGCTACAAAAAGTGAAGAAATCATGACAAAGCATTCTGAAAAAAGGAACAGTTTCTACAACAAAAAGTGATGATATTGAAGTACAAGAGACAACAGATAGTAACAAAAATAGAAGGACAAGATACTGAAAGAGAAGTACACCTTTCAAGCCCAAAATAAACCGCAACCAACTAAGTATAGAGATAAATTGCGTGAGAATTAACTGAAAACATTAAAAGGGGACGAAATATAACTCCTATCCAATTAAATGGGGTTATTCCTAATGAAATTCACCTTAACATATTTTGATTTTTAAATGAAATCCATTTGTATTTTCTTTCTGATTTTCCATCCTTCTGCAAATACAAAGTCCAGGATGCAGAAGCCCCATATCAAGTTAACGTGTTTGTAATATTAGCATCTCATTGAGATATAAGGAATTGGAGTGGATTCAAATTCCCATGCCAAAAAATTTACTTTTAAGAAAGAGTTGCTCCTTTTCCATCCAACTCTAAGGTGAAAGTGGGCAATGGGAATAAGACCAAATTCTGGAAGGAAGAATGGCATGACATGGGTAATCTGGAACTTCTTTTCCCTGATATTTACAATATAGTTCTTTATCAACAAAGGACCATAGCAGAGATGTAGACAACAGGGATGGAACTTCAATTTCAGGAGACAATTTAATGACTTGGAAGTGATGAGGGTGGCAGAATTTATCAACATTGTTGGAAATTTTAATGGACTCCAGACATATGAGGATGTGTTATGGTGGAAAGCTGACAGTAAAGGCATATTTAAAGTAGGGGCAGCTTACAGGTTGATGGAGCAACCAAGTCAACAGAACCCGACTTGGCCATGGAAACAAATTTGGAAGTGCAGAATTCCTTATAAAGTGTCATGCTTCATATGGCTAATAGCTAAGGAAGCAACTCTGACTCAGGATAATACAATGAAAAGGGGGATAACCTTATGTTCTAGATATTTCCTATGTGGAAACCTCAAAAACCACCAACCATCTATTTCCACACTGCAAATATACTCAACAGTTATGGAGGGTGTTCATTAGCCTCAAAGGCATTTCCTGGAAGATGCCTAGGAGAGTCACTGAAGCTCTAAAGAGGCAGGTGTACATGCTAAAGACAGAGGTAGATGGAGAATTATCCCTGCTTCAATATAGTGGGCAATCTGGAAAAGAGGAATTCTAGGTGCTTAGAAAGCATGTAGAATAATGTGCAGAAAGTTAAACTTCACTGCATTTGTAGTTATGTTTTTGGTGTAACCATTTATACTTAAATGAAACTGTCTCTATAATTGATGTTTTAGACTCGATATAGACATAGAACATTGAAGTTTGGAGTTCATCTGTATACAAGGTTTCAGTACAACCCATGTATTGTTGTGCTATAATACAAAGTTACCAAGTTGAAAAACAATAAGAAATGGTGCAATAATTACTTTTAAAAAATCAGCATCCACTACTGAATGAGCAACAACGAACAGATTTTGCCTCTCCCCTTGCAAGTGGAGTTCCTAAATATGGATACTAGAAAATGATGGAAGACAATGTGCAAATGTTGAAACATTCTATAAGAATGCACAAAAAGAACATACTATTAAAATTAGCAAAAGGACAGCAATACCCGAAACTATGTTTTTTCTTTAGATAAGGTAACATAATTTTATTAAGATTAGCAAGTCACAAAGAAGCCAGTAGTATTCAAAAGACCATACCAATGCCTTGTGATAAGATTTTTTTGGGAGGATTAAGTCACTAACTATTGATAATATATTCAGTCGGAACTTTTTACATTTATAAAAGAAATGACAGTCTCCTGATATAACAATGCCATTCATTCAAGAAAAATATCCTAATAGCACTCAAATGTTCATACTTTCTTTAGACCTGGATCAAGAGAAATAAAAGAGAACCAATAAAGAGGAAAGAATTCACAAGATTACAGAGTTTACTAATAAAATAAGAATCATACCATGAAACCTGCAACAAGCTCCACCAGTGCAAGGGTATCAATGAACTGGCTTGAATCCCCCAAAGTAACATATGCTGACTGTACTAAATCTACATTATCTGTGGATTCCTCAGTTTTCTTTCCATCACATTTGATTCCTTGTCTTGATGAGTTCAATGATTCCATCAAATCCAACTCCACAGCAGAGCAAGAATAACTCTTAAGACTATCCAAGAGTGAGGATGCAACAACATCCATGGTAGCTGCACTCTCTGAAAACGGGCACTTACTACCTGAACAAATCTTAGACAAAGACTCAACTGTAGATGCAACACGAGAAAGAGGATTAGGAGATGATCTATTATTGTGAATAAGCATCACCAATGACTTCACCACAGTCATAGCTAAGCCATACTCTTTGAGGGTAATATATTTAGTACCACATAGATAGGCAAATATATGAAGAATATTTAGAGCATCAGATCTCAGCGTCCTTAAAATGTTGCAGGAAGCCTCACAAACAAAACCAATATGGTCAAACGCGGCACATACTGATGCTAGCAAAATTCCTCCAGTTAGCAACAACTGAGTAGGAGCTGGTTGCTTGCACAAGCTTATACTACAACCATCCAAAATAAGATGGATTCCTGAATTGGACGCAAGCTTTGAATCAGAACATACAGCATGTACCAGCAATTTACCATGCAAAAGAAAATCCTCCACAAGAGAAAGTACATCATACAAGTTGCAAGACTCCACAAATATCCTTCTCATATCTTCATGTGAGAGTTCTGCAAATACGGAAGATTAGGAGTTGCTTAGCATATACATTGTGAAATTTTCCAGGAAACATCTTAATCTAAATAGACAAAAGGCAAGAACCTGTATATATATGCTGAGCAACAGAATTTATGAAAAGGATCAGGTCTCTCTCCCAATCATCTCCAAAGGCTCTCGTTGCAGTATCAGAAATGTAGAGAAGTAAGAGTGAAAAGAAGACACATGTCTTCTCCCTGAAAAAAGTGGGAAGGGATAAAATGTTAGCTCAGCTTTGATTATCAACATATCATATTTGAAAACATTTGCTAGCTAATGAAGCATAGGCATAACACTTGACATGGACAAGGACGAGACTAATGCACATAAACTAAGAACATCCTACATGCCTATGAATGACAATTTGGCCGAGAGCATCTTAAACTTTTGCAAATAACTTAAAATATGTAAACCCTCCAAATCGCTGTATGAAATAAGGCATCTAGAAAATAGATTAGAAAAAAAATCCACCATAATTTATCAATAAAATTATATAAACCTTCCATACATTATCATCACAACCTAATAACAAGTGATTCCATTTCCATGTTGTAAATCATCCTTTCTGAACAAAATCAACATGTGCCAAAAGAAAAAGTGTTTTTCAGTTGTTACAAACAGGCACAGTTTATGAGCTTGGGATGTCAAAAGGTTGTGATTCAAGAATACAGATTAAAAGCTTGGACATAATCAACAAGTAATACCCCCATTTTAAAGTTGACCAGAAAAAGTTAGTACTGTCCATCCATTATTCAATTGATGCCAAGTACCTCTAGATGTGAGCTAACTAAGCCTTCTAATTTCTTAGTACCAGTTGGAAGTAAAATTGAGCAGAGTAACATCATTGTGTCATATTACAGAACAAACAATATAGATACTTGAAAGGTACTTCTTTTGGGAGATAAGCACATGATTATCGGATATCCTACCACCATGAAGAAACATGAATACCAAATATTGTACGAGCATAAAACTTATGGTGTAAGACATCTAAAAGATCAGTCTATCAAGTGACATATATTTGAATATTTAATTCATGGGCATTTGACCTTAGGCTAGCCTTGGGCTAAATCCTACCTTCTAACTCTTAGGGTGTGTTTACAATCAATGTGCAATTACTAGGTTGGGTAATTACTAATTACTAGGTAGTAAGAACACAACCTAGTAGTTTCAAAAAAATAAATATGTATCACGTAAATAATTTTAAAATGTATGACAAATGTAATTACATAGTAAATTTTAAATTTTAAAAGAAAAGTGAAGTAAACCTTTTTTTTTGATAACCTGAAAAGTGAAGTAAACCTTTTTAGACTAACAAGTAAAGAATTTTAAAATGTATGACAAATATACGTATGTCCATTGCAAAGTAAGCACGAAACCCAACTCAAAATAGAATAGTTTAGCTTACTCATTTGAAATTTCTTGAAGATTCAAAAGAGTGACCAGAATACTCCTAAGAGAAGTATCTGATGATACTGAGCATTGAGCAAGACAACGACTGGTAGCATGGTAAACACTTGAAATGGTTTTCTCATCATTGTTCTTTGAAAAGATGACACAATACTTGGCAAACCCATCCTGTAATGAGACGACTCTCCTTTCCGATGAAATCTGCAGCCCCTCACTAGCAGGAGCAGCTAGGTCTGACCTGCACAATGCTTCCAATGTATATGGATAGGAACTGCAGGATAACTCGCAAGCTGTGTCAAGGTTTAATCTCTTAGATGAATAAACATGATCTTTTTTCACAGGTAATGATGATTTTTTTGGAGGATCTATGGTAGGGTGTTTTAATTTATTAGAATTGATTTCCACATTGATGACATCACAATTGCCTGATGAAGCCACAGTCTCCCTTGCATTTAAGAATCCCTCATATAAAGGTGTGTTAATCGGGACAAGTGCCACACTGCAATGGCACTGAATCTCAGGAAGTGTAGGCGATAAAGGCATTTCAATTGCTAGACGATAAGACTCTTCATCTGTATCATTATCCAAATTGAGAAGCTTTATATAATCCCCACTGACAAGTTCATCAATATCTCCCAGATCATTGTGTTCCCCATCCTTGCAATCCTGGGCAGTTTCTGGAAGGCTATAGACATTTGGAGATTGATGTGCGCAGACATCAGATTTGACACCAGAACTGTCGAACTTTGTCTGTGCCACACTATTATTGTTTAAAAGCTGCAGGCCTAGTTCACAGGATGTTTTTCTCTTCTTGGTAGATCTAAAATGTTCGCTGAACGAGTCATGTTGAATGTCAGCTACCAAATGCTTTTTCTCATCATGAAGTCTATCTGTTCTACTATTTAACATACCATCATGTAAAGAGATCTTTTGTGACAGCTGTCTTTGCCACTTGTTACCCTCGGAATTCAAGTTTCCGTTATATTCAATGGCATCAATAGATCTGCTCATCCTCTTATGATGTGAGGCCGTCCTCTCAGTATAAATACAACTGATAGGACTCTTGACATTACTTTCAGCAATTGCTACAACATTCTTGTTGCACTTTTTTCTTGCATCTCCAGATAAACTTGAGATGGTCGGTTCTATGTCCAATTTTCCTTCAGCTGATTTAGCTGATGTTGTGATAGAAGCACATCTTTCCTGTGATCCCACCAATAGCCTGTTAGAAAAAGATGCTGAACTGGAATTCATGGCAGAACTCTGTAACACTTTTTTGTTGGAACCTCTAAGCAAAGGCTCCAATTTAGAGTTAATACCTGATATTGATTCAGGGTTGTTCCCTCCACATATAGGAAGCGAAGGTACACTACGTTTTATCTTTTGCTTGGATGGATCAGACACTACAGCAGCTAACTGCACCGAGTCATTCCCAAGATGGCAGTGCATATCACAAGCTTTCAAACCTGAATAATTGTTTTTCAAGTTGAAGCTGCAAACCTGCACATCAGGAAGATCAAATCATCAAGAAACCATAGAAACATAGTTTGCATCAATTTAATTAAAGGAATTGAAGGAATAAAGACAACCCAATGTAAATTAAATGGGTGTCTATGTGAAAATGGAGCAGGTATAGAGGGAGTGAGCTCTTCTGAACATATCATATACTATTTTCAAAATTTTGCTGAACATTCTGCAAGAGTGCCCATGGCTTCAAAAATAGTCAAAAAAGCAATTTTAATGAAGTTCAACAAATTCTTGAAAAATGTTAAGCTAATTGTTCAAACAGTCACAATTTCTGTTTCTACCAACTCCAGTTCTGGTTGAAAATTACCAAATATAATGCATACTTCCCCAAGGTTTCTTGAGAAAAAACTTAATAAAAAACACCTTCCTTACAATATAAGAGCTTTAACGATACCAAGCACGAGAGAAACAAACCTTTTCCAGGTCATGCTCATCATCTTGAAAGAAGCAACCATCCAACATATTTAGACGTCTTAAGAAGTGAACAACCTCCTGCTTTATGCTAAGTAGGCGTTGCTGTTGCATAACATCATTATGTGCTTTTTCTAACTTGGCTACTTTTTTGACATGCTTCACCAGCTTCTTTTCAAACTTCAATTGCTTCTTCAACAGCTTAACTTTACCAGTTTCAACATGCACATTACTATCAGACATGTGAAGAGGACAATCAGCTAACGACCTTGCAGAAATTAGCATTTTAATTTCCTTCTGCAGTTCTTCAACCTGTTTTGTGTAATTTTCAACCGCTTCAGATAGCTGATCAGCACGATCTTTTTCTTCAGATGCCTTCTTTTTATATGCTTCTGCAGCCTTTCTTTGCTTTTCCACTTTTTTCATCTCTGATTTACCACACTTTTTCTCATCCACCACCCTATGTTCCATTTCCTGGAGCTTTCTTTGGGCTGCATCAGAATTCAGAGCAACATCTACCATGGTAACATCTCTATCCACTGCCACTGGACCAAGCTCAGATGATAATTGAGCAGTTCCTACAGTTGTCCCTTCACTAGATACGATGTTAACCATTTTACCAGATGCCATGAGTTCACCAATCTCCTTCTTCAAATTATCAACCTTTTGTCTATCCTGTTCCAACTGCCGAAATAGAGCAGTAGCACGACTTTTTTCATCCATGGCCATTTTGCGGTTGGCTTCTGCAATCTTTTTTTGCTCTACAGTTTTCATCCCTGCTGCATCTGCACGTTTTCTCTCTTTAGATGTGTTTTCTCTTTCTGCCTCCAGCTTCTTCTTAGCATCTTCAAACTCCAAAATAACCAAAGCTAACTTCGATTTC
Organism: Solanum gracilifrons; assembly: GCA_029582605.1. Classification (NCBI taxonomy): domain Eukaryota; kingdom Viridiplantae; phylum Streptophyta; class Magnoliopsida; order Solanales; family Solanaceae; genus Solanum; species Solanum gracilifrons. The sequence goes on along the minus strand of JAJOOH010000563.1, from coordinate 74,664 downwards.
ACTTGATCAGCTTCCTTTTTCAGATTTTCCAAACTAAACCTATTTACTTCTGCTCTTTTCCTTTCAGCATCAGCAAGTCTCCTCTCTTCATCAGCCCTTGTTTTTTCAATCTTCAATTTTGTCCTCAAGTCGTCTGCCTTTTTCCTCTCCAACTCGGCCTTCTTTTTCTCCGACTCTGCTCTCACTCGTTCTTTCTCAACAAGCTCCCTTAGTTCATTCATCTTTGTTTCCCTCTCAGAGAGATGCTCCTTAAGCTCTCTAATTTCTCTACCTCCATCATCAGCCACCAATTTTTTCTTCAAGGAAAGAATCTCATTTTTCAACCCAGCAACTTCACTCTCTAAAGAAACCCTTAAAGCAGATTCCTTTATTTTTTCCTCCTCATTGTTTGTCCTAACTTTCTCATCCCCAAGATCTGGAAAAAATCATACAAAATATAGCAGCAAATCAATGTGTCAGTTCCAAGAAATCAAACAAAATACAGTGTCAAATCAACGTATGTCTCTGACAAGAAACAAGGCATGTATTCAACAAGGGGAACAGACTCTCACTACCAAAGTTAAACAAGATCAAAGAATGTAAGCTTCTAACCATACAGTATTGTCTCTGCGTTTAGAATGTAGGTACGCACCAAGTTTTAATGACACCAATCAAGATGACGTGTTTAAATTCCTAGGAACTTTCTTAATGAGATGGTGAGCCACCTTACAGGCACTTTGACGAATTCAACTGGCAACCAGTGTATAGTCAAACTATTGGTAGAATTTTCTTTAACCAGTGTGGAGTCTCAGAGAACTTGCACGCCTGGACTAATTCACCAGGCAGCCTGGCATGGTCAAACTCCTAGACATTAAATTCCAGTGTTTTACTTCTTTTTATTTAATAATTTACGAATTACTCAGTGCTTCTCTTTTAAGTTATTACTCAAATCTCATATTCAGAAATCAAAGGGGATGTGAATCTAAAGTGAAAGTAACTATACCTTTCCTGAGAGACAAATTTTCTGCCTGCATTTTGGAGACTTGTTCCTCGTAAATGGAGAGACCTTTACGAAGAGCATTTCTTCGATCTTCAAGCTTTGTGTAGCCATCTTTCAATTTACTGTACTTGTCTTTCCACTACAAAGACAATCCAAAATCAGCAAAAATCAACAGAAGTAGTAAATAGAAATGTTAAACCTGAATACTTACAGCAATGCAGCAGGGATTTGTAAGATCTTCTTTTATCATTACAGCGTCCGCGATTGATGTTCCTTCACACATATATTAGCTTAAAATCAATATAATCTCGAGAAACTTATGCATACACATGGAAAGAAGGGCTGCATAAATCCTCGGTTCGGATTTAATCATCCACGTATAAGCAGCGGATATCAAACCGGGTCGGATCTGCCACTATCATTGAGGGTTGCTGAACTCGCACGGTTATCAACTCATATAAGGAGTTTCCCTTATTTCTATTACTAGTATAAAAGCACTTGGGCTCATAGTGCAGTTTAGTTGTTTCAGCTCATATAAACAAGAATGAAAAAACACCATTTGACCAATGTTAGATTAACTTCAATATCTACATTGAAAGTTTGGTATCTCAGTTACCAACAAATAAGATACATCAATTGATTCTACACATTCTTCCATAATTTTTTATGGAACCTCATTGTTGTTTTGACAAAGAATATGTCTGTTGCACATCTCGATATATTTTTTTCTCATCTCTAATACACGACCTTGAGGCAAAAAGTTGTTGATATAAGATAATGTCAGCTTTGTTTACAAACAAAAAAAAACTCTCCAAAGGTTTTCTGAACAGTCTCCTCTAGATGGTTCCCATGATCCCCAACATGAATAACATAATCCCCTCCCGAAAGCCACCAGATCCACCGGAACCTCCAGACTTTCCATTCCCAAATGATATGGAAGAAGATACCCAAAAAAAAATGAAGTCCTCCTAAACAAGGGAAGGAACTTAATCTCTCCTAAGTCCTACTAAATGTATGAAAACACCATCAGTCAGGATATGGGGACCTATCACAGGAGCCCATCCTTGTCACAAAAATCAAGAATTTACAATCTTTGGAGAAATTCTCTGTTTGGGAAAAAACCCAGTTGACTGAAATGTGGAAACCCACTGCTAAAACCCCAGAACCACTTGTGGCAAAAAAATGATGTTGGCGGAGAAGAAGACATTCATATTAATAAATAAATAAATATATATATATATATATATATATATATTTATGCATAAAGAGCTTCACTCTCATTCAGATATAAAATTGTAAGCACACAGATCCTGAGTAAAGACCGAACATCTTTTCTTCAAGAAAATTAAATATGGTAAAAACAAATATGTAGGGCATGGAGAAAAGACAGTACCTCAAAGCCACAAAGATGACAACTTTGAACACAGCGAATGAGAATTTGCAGGAGAAGAGGAATTTATATCAGCAATGCCATCTCTTTGTGGGAAAACCGACAGTTAGGGCAAGAGTTTTTTTGGGCTAAAATCATTAGTCAATGTAACTCAATCATCCTTGGTCTATTTTTGTTAAGAAACCGTTTGAAACAATAAAAAATATTTTTTTTAATGACGAGAAGATCAAAATCCTAAAATAAATAAGGATATGGATATAAAATGAATTTTTTATTTTCATAATTTAAATTTTGTATGTTATTAGTTTATATAATTTTTGCATCAACAAGTAAATTAATTTGCAACAATACATAAGTCTTGAAATATTTATATAGTAAGTTCCGATGTTTAGAAAAATTATGTAAAAAAAATTATTTTTAAAAATATTACGTTCAACTATTTAGAGGTTTTTCTTAATAAAATATTTACTACGTATGTACGTTATATACAATGCAATTCACATTTTATACAATGTACAGAAATGCTGGAAATTTAGTGAAATTATGTAAGCGTTTAGTTATGAAAATAAAAAATAATTACTTTATTTGAACTTTTTTGAAGTTGGAATTGTATTTGGTCATTCTTTTTACTAACAATATTTAGAATTTGAATATATTTTGTCTGAATATGATTTAAACCCTTAATTTCTAAAAATTAGAAAAATCACCTAACTTGACTAGCTTAACCATGTGTACATATATTCATTTGACTTGACATATTTTCTTTGTTGGTGTCTTTAGTTTCTTAAAAAAATAGATAGAAGGATGAATCTTGCAACTTTTTGGATATTGCATGGATGTTTTTGTTTCACTTATATAATACAAGGATGTACTTTAGGTTTAAGTCATATTTAGGGATGATTTTAGCCAAAAGTTCCATACCATTTACGAAAGTTCATGGGTATATTCGTCCTTTTTCCCTTTTATTTAACTATTGATTTGGCGTAATCGTCATTATCTTAATATTTTTTTTGTTATTTTATTTTTACTTTTTATTTTTTATTTATTATTTATTATTATATTTTATTTTTTACCCTACCTTCTCATCATAGCTTTACCTTGTACCCTACTTTCTTGTAGGTTTATCATTCAAATTATAGATGTGTGATATTATAAATCGACGAATAACGATACAATCTATCCAAACATTGTATTCATTCAAAACGATATAGTACAATACAACACAATATATTATGAAACAATACGTAATAACCATCCAAACAAAATGTAAAATAATAATTGTACAATAAGCAAATTTATGCAACACAAAAATAAAAATAAAAATAAAAATCCCCGAACTCCAGTTAACAAGGAAGCTCAACTCTCTTTTCTATATAATAAATAAAATAAAATTACTAGATTAGGGATGACCTGCTTTGCAGGCTCAATGTTCTAAATTGGAGTAGTTGTTTTTATTTAATTTTAATTTTAATTGTTGAACTATGTCATTTGATTAATTGTGATTATCTCCAAGTTGCTATAAAACACTAGAAAGAATAAAGTGGCATCAAGCTAAAGGTATAGAAGTTTGCATACAAATTACTACTCATAATATGTAAATGCATCTAAGAGTGAAACTTCTATTTATGAATGTTGTATCCCAAATAAATGATGAATTTTTTTAACATTCATTAAACATCATTTATATATGTGACTGAATCTTTCACCACGTTGATAATAGTCTTCATAAAATATTGCAGATATTGCAAGTGACATATAAACATATTAAGTAGGTTTATAACATGACAATTATAGCATGCCACATACGAGGACGTCACATTTGTACACCAACATCAGAAAGGCAAATATAAAGGATAAATATAAGTGTAAAAATTGTTCAAATAAATCATGTTAAGCATGATATAGTGTACACGTTTTCAAAAAAATTGAATAACTATATTAAGAGCTTCGTATAAAGCTCAAATGTTTACAAATTCTTTACGCTCACAACATTATTGTTTCATCCACACCTCTCAAGCAAAGTTCCATTCCATCTGGACAAAAAAAATGTAGTGTGGCTAATATCCCACAAACCAACTCTCTTCTAATCATCTCAACTTAGAGTTATAGATAATAAAACATTAAACTTCAAAGTTATTTCTTTTGGTTGATGATTGTAGCTTTTTCTTCTTCTATCGCTTTTAGAATCATAGATCTGTCATCTGCAGTTAGATAAGTTGAAATTGAACACTACATGAAATTACTCATGACTTTAATTAGTTCCATAGTTTATTGTGTCAATATCAATTAACATCAAGGTATAAAGAAAATTCTACAACATTTTCGAATGTTCAAGAAGAGTTTGATCTTGATTTATGTGAAGTTTCTCTAAACATAAAGTAATTGATAGCTCAAAGTTTGATTGTCACGAATGATCAAAATATCAATCATAGGATATGTGGCAGAATTTCGAGTCCTTTAAAGCAAAACATGCTAATAAATGGAAACATAACTAATGTGTAATATGTGATATTCATTGAAGGACAGAGTTGGTCGCTCATGTTCAAGCAGTGGTTTTAGAGATCTCATCCTATATTTTGTGCACATCTTGACCCATTTATATGCAATATCAATAATAACATACCAGTAAAATCCCACAATGTGGGGTGTGGAAAGAATATAGTGTACACAGACCTTACCTAGAGATAGAAAAATTATTTCGATAGACCCTCGATTTAAAGGAGCTACAGTCCCGAGCAGAGACTCATGCCCATGATCGAACCAAAATCTAGTTCCAGAGAAAGTAAATCTAGAAGTTTGAAGAGAAAAAACTTTCAAGACATTTAGGAGCCATCTATGCATAAATAGTTTTACCTAAAAAGTAAATAATAGCATATTCTTGCCCCAAAAATTCTTACATGCTAAAAGAAAATCATCATAATGAAAGTACCTTCTTTTTTCAAATTTTAAGAGTAGAATTTAGAAATTAAACTATACAATTGGATACAACAATTAAAGATGAGTATCAACTCACCAAATATCAATCAAAACTTACAATGGTGAACTAACTAATTTCATAGTGTGCTCATTTAATAAAGTATCTTTCTACTAGTACTTCATAAAAAGAGGGAAACATTTTATTCATTATCTCTATAAATCAATGATATTGCTGCCTCAACAATCGCTCAATAGCAATGTATAAAGAATTTTTTTTTATGCATAATAATGATAAAAAATGTTTTAGAAGAATAAGAAATTGCTATTATTAAATTAGGTCTTAGGCCTAGCTCACACCCCAAAAACTAGCTCAAAGGGGAGGGAAATTGCCCAAGTCATATAAGGAGTCCACCCATATTACTAACCACTAATGTGAAGCTTTTTCATTCTTTAACACTCCGCCTCTCTTTAACACCCCACATCACAGTAGTGCTTAGCATTTGGTGCATTGCCAATTTTGATTTTGGGGGCTCCAACATTGGGTGAGATGGAACTTGACTCTGATACCATGTTAAATTAGGCATTGGACTTAACTCACACCACAAAAGTTAGCTCAAAAGGAGAGGGATTGCCCAAACCTTATAAGGAGTCCACCATCTCACAAACCACCAATGTTGGACACTTCTCATTCTTTAACACCCTACCTTACACCTAGTGCTTACCATCTGGTGCGTGGAGAGTTTTGATTTTGAAGGGCTTCAACATTGGGTGAGATGAAACTTACCTCTGATACCATGTTAAATTAGACCTCGAGCATAACTCACACCCCAAAGCTAAATCAAAGGGCAGGGGGGAGAGATTGCACAAGCCTTATAAAGAGTCCATTCATCTCACGTGTAACACCTCAGACTTTGAGAATGGGCTAGAAAGGATACGAGCAAGTCCACGAACCTAAAATGGACCATGTACCCTTAACGGTACCTTAGATGGGCCGTTTAGGGGTCCACAACCCGTTAAGGGCATCGTGAGACCATCCAGGGTTACCCCTAGGTAGGAGTCATCGAGACGCCCCGTGGTGACTTGGACGACCCTCTAGGAGTCCGTACAAGTCACCGAGATAGTGAGGTTGCACCTTAAGGCCATTGTGAAGGACCACATACGCCTAAGCGGTCCGTGAAGCTTCACATGAATCGTGAAGTCATCCATGAAAGAGAATTATCAGACTTTGAGTTTTTGGTCAACTTCAAAAGATCATATCTTTCAGCACAAAATGAATTAGGTGGGTCATGACCTATCAAATTAAATACATTTAAGTCCTCTTTCCAAGGCCACCACGTTTGCCTAATACTGAGCCAGAGTAAGAAGTGATGCCCGTGTTAGTAAAGCCCTGTCGGGCAGGGCAACAACACGACCCACTAGACGGGCCATGATGCCTTAGACGGCCCGTGAAGCCCCTCTTCTCAGTCACCTTGTCAGTTTTAAGTTGGGATCATATTTATCTTTTCCCCTATGCGTTTGGTACTTAAATTACGCCGTTTGGTACTTAAACTATGTTGTTTGATACTTAAACTACACTGTTTTACTTCGTCTAATCCTAGTAAGCTAGTCAGAAACTACTGAAACACTCATTCTCCTAAAATCATTAGACTTAGAAAGAAAACGAGAGAAAAAGGTGAAAATTTTCTCTCAAGGACAAGCAGAGCTCTCCTTCAAGTTCAGCCCCGAAATTCAAAGGATTTCTCCGTAGTTTTCTTCACTTGGTATGTGGGATTTCACTAGTGGGTTCCTTTCACCCATTAGGTTCTTCGAATTCAGTCAAATCTTCAGCTTCTCCATAAATTGTTCAGACCTAGGGTTCCTAAATCTTAGGGATCCATTGTAATTTACCTGTTATAGTTTCTATGATATTACTTACATGTTTCTTGGAGAATTAGTGTAGTTTCATGTATAAAACTCAGAAACCCTAACTTGTGTTAATTCTCCGTATTTCATGAATTATACTTGCTAGGGAGATTAGTTAGACAATCATGCTTCAGAATTTGAATGCCATATCTTGCGATATATGTATGATGCATTCTCAGATAATTATCAGTATTTTGATCAATTTGGTATTACAATTACATTTTTAGCTTTATATTCAAATGGGAGTAAGCTTAGCACTGAGTTGGACTAGGGTTCAGCGTACTCTCAAGTCCTAGAACTATGTACCATCGTAGGCTTATAAGTCCCCTCTGTTGGGCATCGGTTTTAGTGATCACGCCACAATCATTCCTTTATACCCTAGCAACGTATATTGGGTCCTCTCATAGGGCGTATAAATCTAACTCCACATTTAGCTCACGTGGTTTATGTCTGTTAATAGTATCTCCCACAGTCAGATTCATGTTGCATTGACCATGTATTCAATATTTATTTCAGTATTCAGTTTAACATGTTATATCTTTATGATTAGTACGTGGTCATTGCATCCAACTTAGCTTTTAGTTATGCTTCAGTATATCTATTTCCATGTTTAGTTTCTATATTGTTTAACTTAGCATATATCTCGCATGCTCAGTACATTCAAAGTACTGACGCATGCTTTTGCGCTACATAGTTGTATGCTATAGTTCAGGCGCTCAATATCCAGATCACGCTTAGCTCGACTTCCAGTCCGTACTCAACAACTTCAGTGGTGAATCCTCATACTCCGAGGATGATAGACATGCTTTACTTTTCAGTATTCACTTTTCAGTTTCAGTTTTGTTAGAGTTAGTTGGGGGCGTGTCCTAACAAATCAGATCAGTCAAAGGCTTTCAGACATAGATTAGATTGAACTTGAGTTGTTAGTGTTGTTTTCAATCATCACTATACTCTTCATATATTTTATATATATTCAGATATCTTGGGCTTTTGCCCACTTCAGATATTAAATTACTTTTAGCTTCCACACAATGCATGTTTTAATTGAACTTGTATAGATATGCCATGCCTTGAGTTAGCTTAGGGTCACTTGTGACACTAAGCACCGTGTCGCGACTAGGGGATAGCCACGGTGGGTGACATCACTAATCACCAATGTGAGACTTTTGTCATTCTTTAACATTTACCTTGTGAAATATTGAAGCTTCGGTGTAGTATGAACATTTCTTCCCCGCAATTCGAGCTTGCTGCAAAATGTCAAAGGCCAGAGTAATTCATTTCTGCAAATCAAAATTAAATGGAAGAAAGAAACCAAATCTTTACTTCTCATGAAATTGAGAGTTAAGGACATAATGAAAGGAAATCTACATACATGAACATCAAAAATCATAAATAGAAGAAATATGAAACATAACTAAACAATATCTCTATGTTGAAATTAGGACTCAGTCTAAAGCGTTCAGATCCATTGTATGAACAAGGAAAATGGAAATAATTAACTCACCAAAAACAAAGATGAATTGCAATCGAATAGAAACACCAAGCATATGTTATTTCCAGATGAGCCCAACTTCTATTACTGAGAGAGAATAAAGAAATTTCTAGATGCTTTGTTGTGGTGGTTCTTCAATTCTAGTCTAGGGTAAATGAGAGTCTAGGTTGCGTATTGATCGGTTTGGTTTAGTTTTGAAGTTTATTGGTTTGACTTATTAGTTATTGGTTTGTAGACATGCTAAACCGTTATAGAACCATTAAGATATTGGCTTATCGGTTGATGATTGTTATTGATTTGGTTATCGATTTAACCGTTAAAATTTGACAAAAAATCATTGAAAATCACTTTAAAATAAGGTGACAAAAGAAATGAACCATGCAAATGAGTTCACAAATTGCATCTTGCTCAAAAGCAAATACTTTTTCATTGTAGAATGGGTAAGAGTTTGAGACATCTATAAATAAAAGTATGAAACTAAACTCCAAGTCAAGGACTTTATACAAAATAGTGTATATATATATATATATATATATAATTATTTAATTTAGTATCGCATTATCAGTTGAACCGTTAAGAAAAAGCCTCAAACCGTTAAGAACAAAAAATCCGATAATAGAAAAAATCAAAATTGTCATCAAAATCGCTAAACCAATAACACCGTAGTGATAAACCAATAACTATTTTTCTGTTTGAGTTATCGGTTTCAATTCAATTTTGAACAACCCTAAATGACATGTTTTAATTTGGTGCAGTTGAAATGTCTAAAATACCCTTAAACAAACATAATTTGTGAAATGTTGATACAAAATATATACTCACTCTTCTATAAAAGTAGACGTGTGTGTATATGTATTATAAGTATAAGAGGTCGTTTGGTGTGAATGATAACATCAAATCGTTCTTAGTTTAAATTATGGTGCCACTTAATTTGTTGTTTGATTGGTAAGTCTGGATAATTTATCTCAAGATAAGTTATCCCTCCCCTTGGTTGGTATAGTAATTTTGAGATAAATTATCGTAGGATAAAACAGGTAAACCGACAAAGATATCCCTTTAAACCCTTTGTAACACCTTAGAAACCTAACAGACTGAACAACAGGAAATTGGGTGAACCACGGAGGGGTTTACGGACTGTGAAAGGAACCATGTCCGTCGACCTGCTCTTGGTTCACACCCAGCCAATATGGTGGACCACAGATCCCTCCACGAGTTGTGGATCCAATGACAGGCCGTGGATGGGTCCATCATCCTGACCCAGTAGACCCCATGACACTGTGAGCAACCACGATGGCCTTCACGGCCCGTGGTCCTTCACACGATCCATGAAGTGGACCGTAGACGAGGCCTACCAGACCTGAAGGCAGTGCAGGGCCACAACCATGACCTAGTTGATGGGCCATGGTCCTAGTGACGGCCCGTCAGTCCCCTCGTGGTCAGCCCTCATCTGCTATTAAGTCGAGGTCGTTTTGGTCTTTTCCCTATGTATTAGGCATTTAAACTACGTCGTTTAATACCTCAACTACGTCGTTTTAGTTAGTCCAAGCCTAATAATCTATTCCGAACTTACCCAAAACCCTTATTCTACTAAAATCATCCAAGTTAGAACGAAAAGAAGAGAAAGAGGCGCCGGTTTCTTTCAAGAAGAAGCATCAGTGTTCTTCAAGTTTCAGCCCCGAAATCAGGTATGTACGATTTCACTAGTGGGTTCCTTTCATCCATTAGGTCCCTAAAATTCAGTTAGTTCTTCAGATTCTCATAAATTGTTCAGACCTAGGATTTCTAGATTTTCAAGATTTATTGTGATTATGGTTCCCTTGATCTAACTAACTTGTTTCTTGATAATTTAGTATAATTCCATGCATAGTATTCAGAAACCTAGTTTGTGTAGATTATCTTAGTTCATGAATTACACTTGCTAGATTAGTTAAACAGATAATCATGCTTCAGATTTTGAATGTCACATTATCGGTATATAAACGTTGCATTCTCAGTTAGCATGTCAGTATTTTGAGCTATTTAACATTTCAGTTACATTTAAGTCATATATATATTTAGTTGGGAGTAGACTTAGCACCGAGTTGGACTAGGGTTCATCGTACCCTCATAGTCCCAGAACTACGTGCCTCCGTAGGATTATAAGTCCCTTCTGTTGGGCATCAGAATTAGTGATCACGCCAGTTATGCCTTTATACCCCTAGCAAGGTATATTGGGTCCTCTCGATGAGGCGTATACATCGGACTCCACATTTAGCTCACGTGGTTTATGTCAGTTAATAGTAGCTCCCACAATTAGAATCTTAGTGCATTCGACCAGGTTTTCAACATTTATATCAGTTTACAGTTCAACATGTTATCTTCATGATTAGCACTTGGTCATTGTATTCAGTTCAATTCTTTTCAGTTATACTTCAGTACATATCTATATCTTGTTTTAGATTATATGATTGCTCAATTATACTTTGTTCAGCTCACATATATTTGCTCAACTTAGTATCTATATCCTGCATGCTCAGTACATTCCAAGTACTGACGCATACTCTGCGCTACATCCTTTCATGATGTAGGTTCAGATACTCAGCATCCAGATCATGCATAGATCGATTCTTGATCCGCATTCAGCAGCTTCAATGGTGAATCCTCATATTTCGAGGACAATAGACATGCTTTTATTAGAGTTAGCTGGGGCATGTCCCAACAACTCAACTCAGTTAGAGGCTTTTCAGACATAGTAGTAGATTCAACTTGAGTTGTTAAGTGGTTGTTTCAGTTACCACTAAACTCTTAATATGTTTTATATATTCAGTCTAATTGGATTTTTCCACACTTTCAACTAACCATTGTTTTAGCTTCCGCATAGTACCTGTTTATTTTAGTAACTTTTATAGTATGCTTATGATATGCCAGGCACAGGGTTAGCTGTGACCCTAGGTCCCGTGTTACGTCAAGGGGGTAGCCACGGGGCGTGATAGACTTTTTATACATCATTTTTCACATTCATGTATATTTACATTATTTTTAATCCCATGTATACTAAAATTCATAGCTTTCATTAGTCCTTAATTTTTATGATAATTCTTCATATTATTTTATTAAAAAATTTCACTATATAAATATAATTTTTATTATGAATTTATTTGACTAAATTCTTATGTTTATTTATATTTTGATTCTCATAAATCCTCTTATACTTTAACAAACTATAAGATGGAAGTTCTATTTTCTTTTTTATGAATTTATGTGTGCATTTCCATAATGTTATATTACTTTGTAAAGTTGTAATTTTTTTTCCATTTGTTATCATTTTGTAAACAATGATATGGTTTGTAAAACTCTTATCAAAAGGTCATGATTTTTGTTTGTAAAACTCTTATTAAAATGAAATTAAGTATATTCAAAATTAATCTATAGGTGTATCACTAGACTTTGTTGTTTTGCATGATTTATAAAATTAACACTTATAATTTTAATCTATACTTCTGAATAATTTTCAAATATAGTAGAAAAAGAATATCACTAAATTAAATATTAAAGAGTGTGATTTTTATTAGTATGTCTACTACACTGATGATAAAAAAAATTCAAAAAACTAATTAAATACTTAAAATATATCTATGATTATAGTATTGAGTCCGTAACGGACTTTTCATTATCTAACGTGAAGGACAAAACAACAAAGGGCAAAAGGGTAAATTTACCCTAATACATACATTCTCTTCATAACTCTAGAACCATTCATCTTCATCATTTGCATTTCCAAATAAACCACAGTTGAATCAACATCCTCTTTCATTCAACTTTTGAGTTCTCTCCACTTTCTCATGTTGGTTGTAGGATAGAAGAAGAAAGGTATTATTGGGGAACCTTTTGCTAGCCCAAGATCGTTAACTAAGATTGGAAGATTCAACTAAAGAAGAGGAAGCTAGAAAAGAGAAGGAATATTTTTGAAATGAGAGCTTGGTTATGGAAGAAGACTCTTGAATTAGATTTGTTTTTTGTTGTATAATATACAAGACCCTTATTCCCTATTTATAGTTATCTTCCTTATTTCATAATCCGATTTACACCTTATGATATGATCAAATAAACCAGGGTAGATTGACCACTTCAAGACGAATTCCGCCTTAGTATTAACCTGCTTCCACTTCTTGTATATGTTACTATTCTCTAGTCTGTCAAACAGAGGACTTGTGTTAATCCCATTAACTACATTCCACAAATTATTGCTCATAAGGTATGATTTCATACCTTGTAATGGATTGGTTCAATAATTTCATCCTCATTCCATTAACACAATCGCTTAAATCCACTCCGATAAACCAGTTGAATCAGCCACTAATTCGATCTTGAAATAGAACCCAGAAGCTAATCAACAGATGTGTCTTTGATACCATATAGATAAATCGCAAAAGAAAAATATAATTTGGGAGACCTTCTGCTAACCCAAAATTGATAACTAGAATCAGAAGATTCAACTAAGGAAAAATAATCTAGAAAGGAAAAGGAAAATTTTGAATAAGAGAACTTGATTATGGAAGAAGACTCTTAGATTAGATTTGTTTTTGGTTATATACAAACGTACAAGACCATTCCCTATTTATACTTATCTGTGGATGGTTTTAGATACTTCAAGATCTAGACTATTCTATTAGTTTAATTTTTACAAATATCATCTCTAGAATATCTACAAGAAAATACAGGGAACTTTATCTTCTACTCTAGAATATCTAGCTATTTGATGAGTCAGGTATTTTGGACTTATTTATATATCTTTTCTTATAGATTTATGTTACTAATGTATAGATTGAGGATAATTATCCTTTGAATAGTGATTGTTTGAAGTACTCGTGGCCTTGTAATACCTTGGTATTTGGAAAAGAAGGAAAATAAGTTTTTAGACTGAAATCTGGTTTTACGGGTCCCATCTATAGACTCTAGAAGTTTCTACGGGCCGTAGATGGCAACCGTAGAACGAGGGAAAATATATTTTTCAAAATAAGTGTCTGTACCCTTTTTATGAATCACCAGAATGGCTCGTCATTCCTTGTACGAAGTCCATACTTAGTAAAATTTTGAGGGTCAAAGTTGGTTTCGACGGTTGGTTTCTACGGACCATAGAAAAACCTACGAACCGTAGAAATGTTCCATCAAAAGATAGGTTAAATCATGGTCCCAATACTTGGTCTACGGTTGACTAGTACAAATCGTAGGTATGAACCATAGGTCGAGTCCGACAATTATTTTAAAGGGGTTTTGGGTCTTTTCCCTAAATTTTTTTAAATCAAAACTATATCGTTTTACCTTCTACCTTAAGCCCTATATATTGCTTTTAAGCCACAAATTATCCATTTTCAATTCATTATCCTAAATTCCCTAAAATTGACCAAATTCTCTCAACCTAAGGAAAAAGAAGAAGAGATAGAGTTCCATTCAAGTATCCAATTCACCATCTTTTTTGGGATTTGAATAGTAAGGTATGTGGGTATTCACTCATGGAATCCATTCTTCCATGGGGTCCCCAAAGCTTTCAATTTATCAATTAACTAAGTTAGGGTTTGAATTCAATCTTTGTGGGTTTCATCCAATTATGATTGATATTGTTGATTAAGTCTTCTAATGCATGATTTAATATTAATCCATGATATTTAGTTGAAATTACATTGACCCATGCCTAAATCATATTTTTTCAACTATGAACCTATGATGAGCCCATGAATCTATGAACTATAAATTATGAAGATATGCAATTGTAAATTATTTGGGGATGCTTTGAAAGGAAAGTATCAATGATATTGTGAAAGGATTTCTTACTTGCTATGATGATCATGATTGTGAAAGATATTTCTCACAAATAAATTCATATTGGTGAATAATTTTCTCATCAATGTTGAATTATGTTTAAGGAGCTATTTTATGTTTTGATCTTCATAGTGTGGATTGGTATTGATCATTGTCTTTCCTATGTTATATTGATATTTGACTTTTATCTATTTCGTTGGGATTTAGACTTAGCATTGAGAGGACTTTGAGGTGGAGGCTCATATAGGTAGTCTCTGGTAGCAACATCTAGTCCCTAACTGCGTGCCCCCGTAGGATTGTCTTAATTGACCTACCTAGTGGATCCACTTTAGAAAATAATGATATGTATGGATTCTACATTAGCAAGTAGATTCCCCTTCTTTCGATATGAGGGACATACCAGATTCCATGATATAACTCTCATGGTCTTATTGTCGGTTAAAGCTAAGATCCACCAAAAATGATTATGTTTTCTTCAAGCTTTTTTGATATCCTTTATGTTAATGTATTTGACTATGTTTTATGCTTTTCATGTCATCTCGTTTCTAAAAGCTTTTAAATGTTTTATCATGATCATGCCTAAACGTTTTAAATCATTTATGTTATCACGTACATTCTATGTCCTAATGAACTTGTGCCTACATTATCTCATGAATGTAGGGTTTGGCGTTCCTACGTTGCACACTCGTTGCTAGACATCTATTGGGTGCTTTAAGTGGATTGGTGAGTCTTCATGTTCCGAGGAACGAGACATTCTATAGTTTTATGTCATTTCTATTTTTTCAGACTTTGTATGTGATATACGAGTTACATCCCGAACACTTTTTATGATGTATTAGATGGATTTGATGTATAAAATGCTTTTTTTAAATTCTATTATCTTGTATGATGTATTCTAAGTGGCTTGTGTAGGGCCTCTCGGGATTTTATACTCCACGTCATGTCTAGTGTGTACTTTGGGTTATGAAAAACTTGGTATCAAATCACAAGAATTAGAAAGGTCCTAGGATGTCTCATAAGCCATGTCAACTAGAGTCTTCTTCATGAGTGTGAAGCGCACCACATTTATGAATAGGAAGCTATAAGATATTTAGGAAATTCCACTTCTTTCATCATTCTAAATTCGTGTGATAGAGTTTAACTCTATGTCTCTCTCATAATCCTTATCCGATTCTTTTTAAGATATGGCCCTTCGAAGAGCATACGTTAGGAGGAATTTGAATGAGAATGTCGAACGAAAAGCTCCTCAAGCTCCTCCAGAAGCTCTTCAAGTTCCGACCGACCGTTTGGCCGAAAAAGTGACTAATATGGAGTTTAGGACTACTTTTAAGTGTTGGCCCAGCCATGACGGCTCAAGCTAATAGGGAGGTTATGGACCTTGTGAATCCAAATATGGGTATGATGACAACTAGAGTGAGAGACTTCACTAGAATGAATCACTCAGAGTTTCATGGTTCTAAGGTTGAGGAAGATCCTCAAGTGTTCATTGATGAGGTATACAAGGTGTTGATGATCATGATAGTGACACCGGTAGTAAATGAGGAATTGTTTGCATATCAACTTAAGGGTGTGGCTCAAGTTTAGTTCAACCAATGGAAGGAAGAGATGACTGTAAAACCCCGTAACTACAAAGAACTAGAAAGATGTTAAAAATTGGAAATAGTCATTTTTGGAAAGAATATAAAAATCTGGAAAATTTGTTAAGTATGTTAAGTTGGATTTTTTGGTCAACTTCAAATGACCATAACTCCTAGATCAGGATGAGTTAGGTGTTTTTCTAGATAGATGAGGAAATATCTTGGAATAATCTTTCCAACGCCGCCAAGTTTGCACATTTCTGAGTTCGTATGAGTGAGATATGACCATTTGAAGTTGGGCTGTTCAAATAAGGGAAGTCTAAAACCGGATTTTGGAAGAATATTTTAGTCTTTTCCTTACCCAATTATTTTAATTCGTTTTTAGGAGTTTAATTGGGGTCAAATCAGAATTTTTTCAGTTTAGAGAATTGGAAATTTAAGCTAGGGCTTGGAGAAAGGAGAAAAGAGGAGAAAGAAGGAGAAAATGCAAGATTCGTCAAGAACGTTCAAGTTTGGTCGGGATTTTGCCAAGGATTCAATCTTACGAGGTATGTGAGTTCACCTAGCATTGGGTTCGTTCACCCACACGCCAAACATGTTTAATTCATCATGATTTTTGTCCTAAAATATTGAGAATTTGATGTTCTTGAGTTGTGTTGTTGAATTGTTTTCATTCTTGAACTTATATGGGATTGATGGGCTCTCTTGAGATGTTTTAGCGATGTTAAGAGTTGTTTTGAGTTAGATTCTAGTGTACATGTTTTGGGTATCTGAATCTAAGGAGATATTGAGAAAAAGAATTGGGTTTAATCAAATTAAGGTCAGAAATCGAGAAGGAAAATTAGTCAGATGGCACCTGGGGAGGGTCTGGCATGGCGCGCCCTATCTGCACAAGAGAGGTTGGGGAGGCACACTTGCAGTGAGCCAGAAACAAGCCCTAGTAACTTAGGGGCTGGCGCGGCGCGCAAGGGACGCGCCCGGGTCGTCTTCCCCCTCCCATTTTTCATCGTTTAGCCTGTTTAAGTCCTTCTAAAGTGTACTAACACTTTCTATTGATTCTAACTACTTTAAGTGACTTCTAAACATCTAGAAATCATCCAGAAACATAATCATAACCTTGAATCCATAAATTCAAATTCAAGAAAAGTTAAGAGCCAAGCCTAGGAAGTTCTTAGAGTCCTTTCAAGAAGTCTTTTGCAAGTGCTTTTAACTTTGTTTTAAGACTTAAAGTTCAAGTTGAGTAAAGAGTAAGAAGTAAAGAATGAAGGTCATTTCTTCAAAGATTATAAGGGAACTAAGTATTCCCAAGTGTCTAAAAATGTTTTCACATTTGAACAAGAAAGGGAAACACCGATTTCCAAGAAGAGTTTTTAAGCTAAGTTTGGAGTAATTATCTCAAACCAAAGAAAGAGGTTTTGTTTTTAAAACCTATGAGCTAAGTATATTTTTGGAAGTAGTATTGAGCACTTTTTAGATCATACTTTTTAGTCAGCATGGGTAGTAAATGATCATACTTTTTAGATGATTTCTTAAGTTTTTTTTAGCATAGACTAGTGCATACACTTAGTTAAGGCGTTATATATGATGGCAAAGTATAGGACAATTCTAGCAACATGGGCAAGACGTTGTATCACCACTGAGGCTCATAGTGGTGGTTGTCAGTTAGAGAAACTCCCACATAAACTTTATTACTTTATTATATAAGTACAGTTGAGTTTGTTATTGCATTTCTTTAACGTACTAAGTTGCTTTCTACTGTTTAAAAAGCTCTCTATATATTGCATGTGTATTGTTGCTTTATATTGAGTTAAGTTATTCATGAGTTGAGTAAAGCCAAGGTAAGTGTTTCTTTCAGATTTCCTTCAAGCTTGTGTTATGTTTAGTTTTCCCCTTGCGCCAGCATCGTTTTTATGATGTAGACACAGGTTACCAGGAGCATCATCCAGCGCCTCGTTGATCCAATTAAGCACTCAAAGTCTGTTGGTGAGCCTCCTTGCTTTCTGGAGGGCTTTTTTTTACATTGCTTTCTTGTATTTCAGTTGTTAGGATGATCGGGGGTCTTCTCCCGACATCCCACTTTGTTTTAGAGGCTTCATAGACGGGTAGTTATAGTTCTTTAGTCTAGTCTTATTCATTTCAATTTTATACGTTTAAGACTAGAATCACCATTTTAGCTAAGTTATTATCTTTTAAGTTATTGCATGAGTTATGTTTCTTATGTTTAAGTCTTTCGATGAGTAAGTATGCCAGGCCAAGGGTTCGCTTGGGGCCAACAATGGTTCTCGAGTGCTAGTCCCGCCTATGGTATATGCTCGGGGCATGACAAACTTAGTATCAGAGCACATAGTTCAAGAGTCCTAGGGAGTCTATAAAGCCGTGTCTGTAGAGCCCTAGTTATCGGTGTGTAGCGTGCCACATCTATAATTAGGAGGCTGCAACACTTAGGAAATTATATCACTTCTTTCACACTCGTTTCGTGTGATAAAGTTCATCTCTATAAAGTTTCTTACTAATTCGTGCTTGCGCATGTTTTCAGTTAATCATGCCTCTATGAAGAGCTGTCAGAGGTCGTCCTGCTAGGCGTAATATTGAGGAGCAAGGGGTGCCCAATGCACCTGAAGTGCAACCCCAAGAAGAAGTTACCAATGATGATTTCAGGGAAGCGATCAAGATGTTAAGCCATGTTGTGACCAACCAAGATGGGCAACAAAGAGGGGCTCGACAAGAAGAAGATGATACTTCGAGGATTCGAGAGTTCTTGAGGATGAATCCTCCAAGTTTCACTGGTTCAAGCACTACTGAGGATCCAAATTATTTTGTTGAGGAATTGCAAAAGGTATTTGAGGTCATCCACGTTACCGATGCTGAGCGAGTTGAACTTGCTACATATCAACTGGTGAATGTTTCTAGGACTTGGTTTGACTAGTGGAAGAAAGGTAGAGCTGAGGGAGCACCACCTGCGAGTTGGGCTTGTTTTGAGGAGGCCTTCTTGGGGCGTTTCTTTCCCTGAGAACTGAGGGAGGCTAAGGTACGATATTTCCTCACACTTAAGCAAGATTGTTTTAGTGTTCATGAGTATGGGTTGAAGTTCACCCAACTGTCCCGTTATGCTCCAGAGATGGTTGCGGATAAGAGAAGTAGAATGAGTTTGTTTGTTGCTGGGCTGTCTCCTTTGTTGAGTAAGGAAGGTAAGGCTGCAATGCTAATAGGTGACATTGATATATCAAGGTTGATGGTCTATGTGCAACAAGTTGAGAAAGAGAAGCTGAGGGATAGAAAGGATTTTAGAAACAAGAAAGCGAAGACAGGAAATGAGTCCGGGCAGCAAAGAAGTAATGTGAACCGTTCATCCTTTCAGCAAAAGCAAAAGAGACCTGCTCCATTATCTGCTAGTGCACCTGCACCCAGAAACAAATGTGAGTACAATAGTCAGAATTCACAACACTTCAGGGCTAGACCTGCCCATTCTCAGGGTAGTGTGGCACAATGAGGTAACTAGGATCTTGCATGTGCTAAGTGTGGTAGAACCCACCCAGGTAAGTGTTGCGATAGCTCCACAGGTTGTTTCAAGTGTGGAGAAGAGGGTCATTTCATGAAAGAGTGCCCCAAGAACCGACAAGGTAATGGGAATCAGGGCAATAGAGCCCAATCTTCATCATCTGCTCCATCAGACAAGGCTGCACCTAGAAGAGATACTTTTGGTACTGGTGGAGGAGCAAACCACCTTTATGCGATCACTAGTCACTAAGAGCAAGAGAACTTTGCAGATGTTGTCACTGGTATTATCAAAGTCTTTAATCTTGATGTTTATGCTTTGCTAGACCCAGGAGTAAGTTTATCTTTTGTAACCCTTTATGTTGCAAATAATTTTGATGTTTTTCCTGAGAAACTCTGTGAACCCTTTTGTGTTTCTACACCTGTTGGGGAGTCTATTCTAGCTGAGCGAGTATATCGTGATTGTGTCATATCCATCAATCACAAAAACACCATGGCTGATTTAATTGAGTTAGACATGGTAGATTTTGATGTTATTCTAGGTATGGACTGGCTTCATGCCTGTTATGCCTCCATTGATTGTAGATTTAGAGTTGTTAGGTTTCAAATTTCTAATGAGCCAGTTATAGAGTGGACTAGTAGTTTAGCAATGCCTAATGGTCGTTTCATTTCGTACCTTAAGGCGATGAAGTTAGTTTCCAAGGGGTGTGTCTATCACTTAGTCCGAGTAAATTAATCTAGTGTTGAGATACCTCATATTCAGTAAGTTTTAGTAGTTTCCAGAAGTCTTTCCAGATGATCTTCCCGGAGTCCCTCATGAGAGAGAAATAGACTTCAGTATAGACATTCTTCCAGATACTCGTCCTATATCTATTTCTCCATACAAAATGACATGAGCAGAGTTGAAAGAGCTTAAAGAACAGTTGAAAGATCTCCTACATAAGGGCTTTATTCGACCAAGTGTCTCACCTTGGGGCACTCCGATCTTATTTGTGAGAAAGAAATATGGTTCCCTTAGGATGTGTATAGATTACCACCAGTTGAACAAGGTTACCATCAAGAATAAGTATCCTCTTCCGAGAATTAATGATCTTTTCGATCAGCTTTAGGGTGCTACTTGTTTTTCTAAGATAGACCTCAGATCAGTCTACCATCAGTTGAGGGTAAAGAAATGTGATATTCCAAAGAAGTATTTAGGACCCGTTATGGTCATTATGAATTCTTAGTTATGTCCTTTGGTTTGACCAATGCACCTGCAACATTCACGGACCTTATTAATAGAGTATTCAAGCCTTATTTAGATATGTTTGTTATCGTGTTCATTGATGACATACTAATCTATTCAAGGAATGAAGAAGATCATGCTAGTCATCTCAAATAGTTCTCCAAACTTCAAAGGATAAAGATTTATATGCAAAGTTCTCTAAGTGTGAGTTTTGGCTTGAGTCTGTGGCATTCTTAGGCCACATTGTGTCTGGAGAGGAAATTAAAGTTGATACCCAGAAAATAGAGGCAGTACAGAATTGTCCTAGACCCACATCTCCAACTGATATTAGGAGTGACTTGGGTTTGGCTAGATATTATAGAAGGTTCGTAGAGGGGTTCTCATCTATTTCATCCCCTTTGACCAAGTTAACTCAGAAGACAAAAAAGTTTCAATGGTCTAAAGCCTGTGAGAAAAACTTCCAGGAATTGAAGAAGAGGTTAACTACTGCCCCAGTGTTGACCTTAACAGAAAGTACTCAAGGTTTTGTGGTATATTGTGATGCGTCTAGTTGGTTTGGGTTGTGTGTTGATGCAGAATGGCAAGGTTATAGCTTATGTCTCCATACAGTTGAAAGTCATGAAAAGAATTACCCAACCCATGATCTAGAGTTGGCTGCGGTAGTTTTTGCTATGAAAATATGGCGTCATTATTTGTATGGTGTTCATGTTGATGTATTCACTAATCACAAGAGTCTTCAGTATGTGTTTAGTCAGAAATAGCTTAATCTCAGACAAAAAAGGTGGTTGGAGTTACTCAAGGATTATGACATGAATATTCTTTATCACCCAGGTAAGGCTAATGTTGTTGCTGATGCCTTGAGCATGTTGTCTATGGGTAGTACCGCTCATTTTGAGGAAGATAAGAGAGAGTTAGTGAAAGATGTGCATAGACTTGCACGATTGGGAGTCCGTCTAATGGATTCCACTGAAAGAGGAGTAGTGGTGATGAATGGGGTTGAATCATCATTAGTGTTAGAAGTAAAAGAGAAGCAAGGCCAAGATCTTATTTTGCTAGAATTGAAGGCAAATGTTCATAAGCAAAAAGTATTGGCTTTTGAACAAGGGGGAGATGGTGTGTTGAGGTATCAAGGTAGGTTGTGTATACCAAGGATGGATCAACTCTAAGAGAGAATCATGGAGGAAGCTCATAGCTCCAGATATTCTATTCATCCGGGTTCCACAAAAATGTATCGTAACTTGAGAGAAGTTTATTGGTGGAGTAGTATGAAGATGGGCATTGCAAAGTTAATTGCTAAGTGTCCAAATTGCCAACAAGTTATAGTAGAGCACCAAAAGCCCGGTGGTATGGCATGGAATATAGAACTTCCGTAATGGAAGTGGGAGATGATCAATATGGATTTCATCATAGGTTTGCCACAGTGTCGCATGCAACATGATTCTATTTGGGTGATTGTTGATAGAATGTCAAAATCAGCCCACTTTTTGTCAGTAAAGACTACCGATACAGTAGAGGACTATGCCAAGTTGTATCTTCTAAAGGTAGTTAGACTTCATGGGGTGCCAGTTTTGATTATTTCAGATAGAGGTGCACAATTTACTGCACAATTCTGGAAATCTTTTTTCAGAAAGGCTTGGGTTTAAAGGTGAACTGAAGTACTGTTTTTCATCCTCAGACATATGGTCAAGCAGAGTGCACTATTCAGACTTTAGAGGATATGTTGAGGGCCTGTGTGATTGATTCAAGGGTAATTGGGATGATCACCTTCCTCTCATTGAGTTCGCTTACAATAATAGTTACCACTCTAGCATCCAGATGGCTTCTTATGAAGCTCTTTATAGGAGAAGATGCAGATCTCCTATTGGATGGTTTGAAGTTGGTAAAGCAGGATTGATAGGACCAGACTTAGTTCATCAAGCTATAGAGAAGGTAAAAGTAATTCAAGAGAGGTTGAAAATGGCGCAGCGTCGTCAGAAATCCTACACTGATATTAGGAGAAGGGAGTTAGAGTTTGAAGTAGATGATTGGGTGTACTTGAAAGTTTCACCCATGAAAGGTGTTATGATATTTGGTAAGAAGGGGAAGCTTAGTCCCCGATATATTGGCCCTTACAGAATATCAAAAAGGGTAGGTAATGTAGCTTATGAGTTGGAGCTACCACAAGAGTTAGCCGCAGTTCATCTGGTTTTTCACGTCTCCATGTTGAAGAAATGCATGGGCGATCCTTCATTGATCATACTAACTGAAGATATTGGGATCAAGGATAGCTTATCTTATGAAGAGATTCCGGTCCAGATTCTAGATCGCCAAGTTCGCAAGTTGATGACTAAGAAAGTAGCATAAGTCAAAGTCCTTTGGAGGAACCAATTTATTGAGGAAGCTACTTGAGAAGCTGAGGAAGATATGAAGAAGAAATATCCACATCTCTTTGAAACCGGAGAAGTTCTAGACAAAGGTACTAACTCTCTTCTTAGTAGTCTTTCATTTATAAGTTAGCATGTTGTAATTGCATTGCTTGTTGGGTGTTTGAGCTAAATGTTACATGTTACACCCTTAGCCTACTAGGAGTAAGCTCATTCGAGGACAAATATTCCCAAGGGGGAGATATTGTAACACCTCGTAGCTAGAAAGAACTATAAAGAAGTAAAAAATTGGAAATAGTCATTTTTGGAAAGAATATAAAAATCTGGAAAATTTGTTAAGTATGTTAGGTTGGATTTTTTTATCAACTTCAAATGACCATAACTCTTAGATTAGGATGATTTAGGTGTGTTTCCAGATAGCGTAGGAAATATCTTGGAATAATCTTTCTAACGCCGCTGAGTTTGCGCATTTTCGAGTTCGTATGAGTGAAATATGACCATTTGAATTTGGGCTGTTCAAATAAGGAAAGTCTAAAACCGGATTTTGGAAGGGTATTTTAGTCTTTTCCTTACCCAATTGTTTTAATTCATTTTTAGGAGTTTAATTGGGGTCAAATCAGAATTTTTTCAGTTTAGAGAATTGGAAATTTACGCCAGGGCTTGGAGAAAGGAGAAAAGAGGAGAAAGAAGGAGAAAATGCAAGATTCGTCAAGAACGTTCGAGTTTGGTCGTGCATTTCACCAAGGATTCAATCCTACGAGGTATGTGAGTTCACCTAGCGTTGGGTTTGTTCACCCATGCGCCAAATATGTTTAATTAAGTGTGATTTTCGTCCTAAAAGATTGAGAATTTGATGTTCTTGAGTTGTGTTCGTGAATTGTTTTCATTCTTGAACTTATATTGGATTGATGAGTTTTCTAGAGATGTTTTAGCGATGTTAAGAGTTGTTTCGAGTTAGATTCTAGTGTACATGTATTGGGTATCTGAATCTAAGAAGATATTGAGAAAAAAAATTGGGTTTAATCAAATTAAGGTCAGAAATCGAGAAGGAAAATTAGTCAGATGGCACCTGGGGAGGGTCTGGCGTGGCGTGCCCCATCTGCACAAGAGAGGTTGGGGGGTGGCACACCTGCAGTGCACTAGAAAAGAGCTTGAGTAACTTACGGCTGGCGCGGCGCACTAGGGATGCGCCCGAGTCGTCTGCCCTCACCTGTTTTTCGTCGTTTAGCCCTTTTAAGTCCTTCTAAAGTGTACTAACACTTCCTATTGATTCTAACTTCTCTAAGTGACTTCTAAACATCTAGAAATCATCCAGAAACAGGAATCATAACCTTGAATCCATAAATTCAAATTCAAGAAAAGTTAAGAGCCAAGCCTAGGAAGTTCTTAGAGTCCTTTTAGGAAGTCTTTCACAAGTGCTTTTAACTTTGTTTTAAGACTTAAATTTCAAGTTGAGTAAAGAGTAAGAAGTAAAGAATGAAGTTCATTTCTTCAAAGATTATAAGGGAACTAAGTACTCCCAAGTGTCTAAAAAAGTTTTCATATTTGAACAAGAAAGGGAAACACTGATTTCCAAGAAGAGATTTTAAGCTAAGTTTGGAGTAATTATCTCAAATCAAAGAAAGAAGTTTTGTTTTAAAAACATATGAGCTAAGTATATTTTTGGGACTAGTATTGAGCACCGATATGGGGATGCGAGTTCATAATAACTCAAGTCTCCATAAACCATGTAGCCATCATGGGTAGTAAATGATCATTCTTTTTAGATGATTCCTTAAGTGAATTTTAGCATAGACTAGTGGATCCACTTAGTTAAGACATTCTATATGACGACAAAGTATATGACAATTTTGGTAGCGTGGGCAAGACGCTGTATCACCACTTAGGCTCATAGTGGTGGTTTTCGATTAGAGAAACTCCTACATAAATTATATTACTTTATTATAGGAGTAATGTTGAGTTTTTTTATTGCATTTGTTTAACGAACTAAGTTGATTTCTATTGTTTTAAAAGCTTTCTATATTTTTTTTTACCTTCCCTAGGAGCTCCCACCCCTTTTGTTCCCTTGGTGACTCGAACTCGCAACCTTCGGGTTGGAAGTGAGGGGTGCTTACCATCCCTCTCGTCATCTTTCTATATATTGCATGTGAATTGTTGCTTTATATTGAGTTAAGTTATTCATGAGTTGAGTAAAGCCAAGGTAAGTGTTTCTTTTAGATTCCCTTCAAACTTATGTTATGTTTAGTTTTCCCCTAGCATACTCGTACATTCAATGTACCAATGCCATTTGGCCTGTATCATTGTTATGATGCAGCCACAGGTAACCATGATCATCATCCTGTGCCTTGTTGATCCAATTGAGCACTCAGAGTCTGTTGGTAAGCCTCCTTGCTTTCTGGAGGGCTCATTTTTACATTACTTTATAGTATTTCAGTTGTTAGGATGATCAGGGGTCTTCTCCCGACATCCCACTTTGTTTTAGAGGCTTCATAGACAGATAGTTATAGTTCTTTAGTCTTATTCATTTAAGTTGTATACGTTTAAGACTTGAGTTGCTATTTTGGCGGTTATTATCTCTTAAGTTATTGCATGAGTTATGTTTCTTATGTTTAAATCTTCCGGTGAGTAAATATGCCAGGACAAGGGTTTGCTTGGGGCCAGCAATGGTTCTCGGCTCGGGGCGTGACAATGACGGTTGATACGGGTTCTCTTGATTGGGAGAAGTTTAAGGTTTCTTTCTTTGATCGGTTCTTTCCCCTTGAGATGAGGGAGGCAAAGGTACTTTAATTCATCAACTTTCGTAAAGGAAATATGAGTGTGAAGAAGTATGCCTTTAAGTTCACACAATTTTCTAGATATGCTCCTACTATGGTTGTCGATCCTAGGGCAAGGATGAACAAGTTTGTTTTGGGAGTGTGATAAGGGTCCAATTGGGGATGAAACCAATTGAAATAAAATGCGGAATGAAACAACACAAAAGTAAGATAGATGAGAAACAAGAGATGAGAAGAGAAGAAATAAAGGCAATTGAATAAACAATCAACCAAGGAAGAAGAGAAACTTGAATTCGAAAAGAAACAACTCAAATTGGAAACCACAAATGAGCAATCTCAAGTGAAATCAAGGTTAAAGAAGTCCTAAATCAACAATGAGAATCCACCCATCACTAATCTAGATTAAGCTACACTAAGCTAGGCTATCCTAAAGGGATTCCACCCTTAAACTACACTCTTGAAAGAGTTTGTTCCTTTCACATTCCAAATCCATATAGTCCCAATCTTCCAAAATAAAAGAGACTACTATTTATACTAATAAAATAAACAAGACACTTATTTGACAATTTTACCCTTAATGAGGTAAGGGCCTTGTTTGGTTGACTTCTTTTGTGAATTCTTGAAAATAAAGTAAAGAAGACACTTCTTTGACAATTTTACCCTTAATGAGGTAAGGGCCTTGTTTGGTTGTCTTCTTTTGTAAATTCTTGAAATTATGAGATGACCATTTTGCACAAATGGCCTCTTTCTTCTTTCTCTTCACTAAGATGGACCTTCCACACATTGTACTTCTTGATTTTGTGTCCATCAAGCTCCTCTAATGCCTTTACGCGATCCATGCTATGCAGGTTGTTATCATTTTTAGCCACACATCAATAGATAAAAACTTATACCTAAATGAGCTTGCATTCGAATGGGTATGAAGATTTAAGTCTTGTTACAGGCCAAGAATGAAAAATCCAAGAGACCCAAGTCAAAATCCTTGGAGATGAAGCCCTCTTCTTCTGCAAGTCTCCGAAACCCTCTCAAACTTGGAGCAAAAATATCAAGTAGTATTGTTCTATATGAAAATTATAATAATTGTTCCACACCTAAAACTACAACTCTAATTAGTATTTATAGCTTTCACAAATTAGTGCTGCAGCGGATCATTCGGCGTCGTTAGACAGAATTGCTGATCAACTCAGCGATACGCCTTATGGTATAGTTCATCGTTGTCTTGTACCATCCTTCAACATCGTCGTGCTCTGGGTCATTGGGCGACATGGTACTACTTCACGGAACTTCTCGGCAATGCGCCGATTGCTCCCATTTTCCGCCGACTTGATCCTTTCCTTCAAGGCTCAGCACATTGGAACAAAAGGCGAAGTAAGACCCTTCGGTGACTCGCCAAGTGGACTCGAAAATCCTCAGGCCTTCATTTCTTCGTTCTTTTTAGCCTTTTCATTCCTTTTTGCGACGTAGTGTCCATGCTTATCTTCTAACTTCAAATACCTGAAACTTAAGGGTTTTCATCATATATTGAGATAAAATAAGCATTTGAGGACACAATTTCTATTAAAATATAGCCCTAAATGAGTCCAATTTGTCGACTCATCAATCGCATAGGGCTTTTACAAACTTGAGAATGCCTATGGTACACGGGATGATGAATTCCCCAGGATCATATTTCTTTACGATCAACTCTTTCGTCATAATCGCGCTACAACTGTGAGAGACTTTGATCGTCTGAAAATCCAAGCTCCTTTTTTTGTGACCAACTCCTTCATAAATTTGGCGTAACTCAACATTTCCAACTATGCTTCCACTAGAGGGAGATTGATCGATAAGATTTTGAACACCAATAAAAACTTCTTGAACTTTTAGTCCTCATTCTTCTTCTTGAGGCGTTGAGGAAATGGAGGAGGTATTTTGGGTAAAGGTTGCTTGACTTTTAGGCATGGCTTGTGTTTCTCCACATCACTCTGCAGCTCCTTTGCGGTGTCTTGTGGGATGGTTATTTCTTCGTCCTCCAAATCTTTGCTTTCATTTTTCATGTGTACTCCCTCATTTCCCATCACATCACCTTTTACTTCTTTTCCACTCCGAGTGACAACGACCAGCCCTCTATGTTCATCATTTGTCTCCATCATTTGTTTCAATTGTATTGTAAGTAAACTCAATTGACCTTAAAAGACTTTGATTGCATCTGTGTGTGAGTTTACTTTATTGTTCATGGATGATAAGTCGTCTTTCATCCCTTTCAATGAATCATCCGAGCATTCAACTTTATCAAGAATGCGTGAAAACATAGCATTAACGCGGGGACTACCTGCGCTACCCCTTGATATTGGGCTCTAACTTGAGTGAGTGTGGTTCTTTTCATATTCATCCTCTCTTCTCCAGTACTAATTTTGTTCGGACAAATCTTGATGGTATCTCCTTTGCACAACTTCTTTATGATGGTTCCAACATTGATTTCCACCTCACTGCCAATAGCGTGGGTAGAAAACCTCCGCACATCTTCTGGAGTTCCAACCTTGATTCTCTCCGGGCTTAGAATAGCTTGAGGATGAGCCCTCCTCAACTCTGAACACTCCACATGTTCCCTTCATATGCTCCTGTAGAACTTCCGTTTGGGTCAACATCTTCTTGGTGTTTTCATCCCTCTCTTTCTCTTTATCCAGTTGCTCTTGTTTTAATCTAAAATGGAATGGAGAGACGTGATCCTCTTTGGTATACCATGTTTGTTTTATCGTAGCCATGTAATCAAGAAGAAATGAAGCCACCACAAATGACTATAACATTATTCCTCTTCGTACCAAATGATCGGCCGCTTCTTTATTAACCGAATCAAGACTCAGGCAGAAATGTTGAAGTAACAAATCGTTCGGTAGCCCATGAGTTGGGCATTTAAGTAGGAACTTCTTGAATCTGACCCATGTTTAATGGAGTGGTTCCCCTTCTCGTTGCTTGTAACCTTGAATTTCATCTCTAAGCTTCATCATTCTAGATGGAGGGAAGAATCTTGTGCTAAATGCTATAACCAACTCCTCCCGTGATGTGATGGAATTATTTGGTAATTCGGTTAACCACTTATTGGCTTCTCCTTTTAAAGACAATGGGAATAACCGTAGTCAGATTGACTTTTGTGACACTCCCTTGAATGAAAAAGGACTGCAAACATCTCTAAAGCTTCTTACATGCTCATGCGGGTCTTCGTGATCTAGCCCTCCATATAGTCCCCTCATTTGGAGAAGGTGAAGAGTTGTTCTAATGACCTCAAACATCACATTCCCATCAGCTTGTGCTATGCAAATTGCACCCATTCCACCTGATTGTTCCGGGTTGTAGACACTGTTGATGTCGTCTATACAATCTCGATGGACTTCTTGACTATCATTCATCTCTTCCTTACTCATGTTCATTTGTATGTGGTCCAACCAACAATTACACAAAGCAGCCAACAAATTTGAGAGTGTCCAAACTTTCAATCAAAGAATTCTAAGTAATGCTACTCCCCTGCAGCGGCGTCATTTTGATAATACGTATCAAGTGATATTTCATCCAATACTAAATGCCAACGATCGTTCTGCAGTATAATAACCCAACAACGTGAGTTGGGGTCGATTCCACAGGGAGTAGTGCTTCCTTCGAATTACTTTAATAAAAATACAATGACACTTTTTAATCAAGCATTTCTTGCACAACTAATATATAAAACTTAAATTCCGAGTTTTAATTACTAAATTCAAACTTATAGCTCAATAGAAACAATCAAATATTAGAGTGAAACTCAGGGAATTGATCAGCCAACTATTGAATCTCAACAAAATGGGTAAACATTACTACCCATAAAGGACTAATTTGTTGTGGGTAGGTCGAAACATATATAAAGTAACTTTCTCTCGAGCAATTACCTTTTCTATGTTGAATTCTATCGAACTTCAACACTAATTGAATGAAGCCCAGTTCTTTACCCTCATCAAATCCACTCTCTCAAGCTTGATAAAAGGGACGAGCTCCTTGTTTCACTCTCTCGAGCTGAAACTAAGAAAACCCACAACTAAGGACGCTAAGATTTCCAACTTGGTCTCACACCTCTCTCTCGACCAAGTGCACGACACTGAAATTGACACACGAAGTAACGCAATTCAATCTCGAAACACAACAACAACTTAGACCCACTTCAAATTAGCACAATTCTTTGCAATTAACAAACACCCATTAAGTAAATTTAATAATTGGCTTCATGATCAAAACCCCAAGTAAAGGGTTTTAGCCACTCATCTCAGAAATAAAAAAGATCAAAGTTAATTATCACCCCCAGTGTTGGGTACAAAATGAGAATTATAGGTGAAATTCAATAGATAATTTTCCCTGTTACAAAAATGTATCTCAAAATCCTACTAAAATCTTTTCCCCCACCCTTTGGTAGTGTTTTCTCTCTCAATAATTATTTCCTCACTTTTTGAATGAATCCTTCTCCTTTCTAAAAGTCAATTTAAATAGGCCTGATGTGTGACTGTAATAGAGCATTCAGATAAGTTATTCGGGTGTCACCGATAGGACGGTGACGCGCCGGTTGTTCTTTCTCTCGCCTTTCATTTTTGACTTTTTCTTGGTTTGACATTTGTAATTTTAGGCGATCCAGATCAGGTTCGCCAAACACTTTAGCGAATCACCTTTTTTCTCTATTATCTCGCCTATCAGCATGTGTTCAGATCTTCCTCATATATCGGCGATAGGGGAACTGAATTTGCTACTCGCCGAATTTATCCTGAGTTTGTCTTTGGCATTCTGTAATTTTAGGCGGTATAATGGTTGTTCGGTGATTCCCCGAATGCGCTTTTCTATCGCCAACGTGGTCACCTCTTCTAGGGCTTGGCACAATAGAAAATTAAGCGAGACCATGGCCATTCGACGATTCGCCCATTGATTTGAGTGATCCTCATGCCTTATTTTCTTCGTTCTTTCAGCTATCTTGTTCCTTTTTTGCTTCATAGTGTCCATGCTTTGTCCCTAAGTTCATATACCTGATTTTCAACTATTTACATCAATTATTAGGACAATATATGCATTTGAGGATATGAATCCTATTAAAAAGAAGCCCTTACTGAGTCTAAATTGTGGGCTCATCAGTAGCCAACCAGAACAATCAACAGGTTCAGTCCTTACAAAAGCTAGTGGTGGATCAGTGACAGCTAGAGTTTGAGATTTCGTTAGGATGAATCTGCCTGAGTTTCTAGGGTCGCAAGTTAGTGAATACCCTCCAGAACTTCATTGATAAGGTCAACAATATATTTTGAGTGACGCAAGTGACTGGAAATAACATGGTAGCGTTGGCGTCCTACCAGCTTAAGGATGTGGCTTACATATGGTTTATATAGTGGATAGAAAATAGGGGTGAGAATGCAGCTCCTCTTACTTGGGAGTGTTTTCTTGGAGATTTTCTAGACAGGTTCTTCCCAAGAGAGTTGAGGGAGCTTTTCTAGATAGGTTCATCAACTAGTGCTCCATCCTCAAGGTTTTGAAAGGATCAGAAAGGTAGGGCATCAGTCTCTAAGTCTCAAGGGAGTACTTCAGGTAACAGGACCTACCCAACTTGTCAAAACTGTGGTATGAACCATCTGGGCGAGTGTCTTGCAGGAAAGGAATGATGTTTTAGGTGCGGTCTGTCTGGTCATAGGTTGAGAGATTTCCCTTTTTCTAAACAAGGACAAGGAGGCAACAATAATGGGGCTCAGTCTACAGCTCCAACACTACTAGTCGGTCACCCAACTCATGAGGATACTTCATCTCGTACAGGTGGCGGTCAGAACCAGAATAGGTTGTGTGCTCTCCAGGATAGCCAAGATCAAGAAAATTCTCATGATGTGGTTACTGTTGTGTTACGAATATTTCATTTAGATGTTTAGGATTTTCTAGATCCAGGGGCTACCCTTTATTTGTCTTTCATCCCACCTGAATAAGTAAGACCCCGCTCTTTTGAATTAAAGAAAAAGAGGGGCGAAGCGCCCGTTTGAAGTGGCACGGCTAAATGAGCCTGCTTTGGTGACCCTACTAGGAAGTGTTGGTCATTAAAGTCAGCTTCAAACATCTGGTAACCGCTTATCCCAAGGTAGGTGGGCTTAGATAAGAAATATAGGCATTTTTTCTCTATATCAATCCTTCGATAAAGCACTCAAACCAACGAGTAAGGAAAGGAGGCCTTGAGTTGATATTTAAAAGAAGGAGTTCGTCCTGGTGTGCTGCTTCCTTTCCTGCCACTACTTTTTGAGTCAAAAACTCCTCTTTGGTTTAATTCATATTCAACTTTCTCTAGCGGAATTAGACTTTCATTTCTATTTCTTCAAATCCAGCATGACATGTGTGCAGAATCAAAGAAAAGGTCGCAAATTGGCGAATTCAATGTTACCATATCCCTCCGGGCAGGAAATCATATATTGAATAGAGGGTACTCCACCTATTCACGCATGAAGATCGTCGTATGTATGCTCGACTTCGGTTGACGGTGCTATAATAGGTAGAAGTACATTATGGCAGGGAATGAAAGAGAATTAGTGTATTAAGCAAGTACGGAAAAGCGGAAAAAGCGTTGAAACACACGGGCACACTCTTTGCTTCTGGGGACATTGATCCAAAGCTCGAGTATGGTCCGTGCGCCGTTTTTCTTCTCTACCATGACGAATCCTAATCTCAAGTCTCTTCTCTCGACCGGATGGGCCTATGTCTTTTCTTTGTAACTCCCTATATTGCAGTAAACTTCAGTGTCAGTCCCGAAACTCTTTCAGAACCCTTCTCAGTCTCTACTCCAGTTGGTGACCCAGCTATAGCTAGATTGGTATACAAAAATTACCCGGTCATAGTCTCTCAAAAACTCATCTTAGCAGATCTTGTAGAGTTAGAAATGGTAGGCTTTGATATCATTATAGGCATGTATTGGTTACATACATGTTATGCCTCTGTCGATTGTAGAACTAGGATCGTTCGTGTTCAGTTTCTAAGCGAGCTAGTCCTAGGATGGAAGGGTAGTAGCTCAGTGAATGTAGGTCAATATATCTCTTACCTCAATTTCAGAAAAATGATTTCCAAGGGGTATATCTATCATTTAGTTTGGGTTAAGGATTCAAACTAAGAAAGCCAAAATCTTGAGTTAGTTCCAGTAGTAAATGCGTTTCCAGAGGTATTTCCAGGAGATCTTCCTGGAGTTCCTCCTGAAAGGGAAATCGACTTCAGAAGAGATCTTGTTCCAGATACCCATCCTATTTTTATTCCTCTTTATGGAATGGCTCCAACTGAGCTCAAGGAATTGAAAGAGCAGTTGGAAGACCTTCTAGATATGGGCTTCATCAGACCCAGTATTTCCCCATGGGGTGCACCAGTGTTGTTCGTGAAAAAGAAAAATGGATCTCTCAAGATGTGCATTGACTATCGTCAGTTGAACAAAGTCACAATCAAGAATAAGTACAATATCCCCAATTTTGATGACGTATTCGACCAACTTTAGGGTGCTAGTTACTTTTTGAAAATAGACATCAGATCGAGTTATTATCTGCTAAAAGTTAGAGATAGTGAAATCCGGAAAACAGCCTTCAGAACAAGGTATGGTGATTAAGAATTTGTAGTTATGTAATTTGGATTAACCAATGCTCCTACAACTTTCATTAATTTAATGAACATAGTGTTCAAATTGTATTTGGACTTGTTCGTTATTATCTTTATTAGTGATATCCTCATTTACTCTAGGAATGAGGAAGAACATGTGACTCAACTGAGAGTTGTTTTGCACACTCTCAAAGACCGCCAGTTATTCGCTAAGTCTAGAAAATGTGAGTTTTGGTTAAAATCAGTTGCCTTCCTTGGTCATATTATATCTAGCGAAAGGATCTGAGTGGATTCCCAGAAAATTGAGGCAGTGAAACAATGGCCCAGACCCATCTATCCCTCATATATCAGAAGTTTCTTGGGTTTGGCCAGTTATTACAGAAGGTTTGTGGACGAATTTTCAGCCATAGCTTATCCATTGACTAAGTTAATTCAGAAAAAGGTTAAGTTTCTAGTGGCCAGATGAGTGTGAGAAGAGCTTCTCAAAACTGAAAACTAGGTTGAATACAACTTCTGTTCTGACTCTACTATAGGGTTTTGATTGTTATATGATCTATTGTGATGCATCCAGAGTCGGCCTAGGTATTTTGTTGTGGCAGCGAGGTAAGGTTATATTTTATGCTTCTAGACAGCATAAGGTAATGAGAAGAACTATCCGACTTATGACCTCGAGTTAGCAGCCGTAGTATTTTCCCTAACGATTACCTGTATGGTGTTCACGTAGATGTGTTCACAGACCATAAGAGCCTCCAGTGTGTGTTCACCTAGAAGGAGTTGAATCTTCTCCAGAGTAGATATCTTGAATTCCTTAAGGATTATGATATGAATGTGCTTTACCATCCTAGGAAGGACAATGTAGTAGTCGATTCTCTTAGTAGACTATCTATGGTTAGTGTAGCACATGTTGAGGAAGAAAGGAAGGAACTAGCAAAAGATGTTCACTGGCTTGCTCGTGTAGGAGTTTGCCTTATGAACATATTAGATGATGGTGTGAAAGTTTAGAATGGGTCAGAATCATCATCAATAGCGGAGGTTAAGGAGAAACAAAATAGTGATCCTATATTTCTTCAATTGAAGGGTGCAATCCATCAACATAAAGTTGAGGTTTTCTCCCAAGAGGGAAATGGTGTGCTTAGCAACTACGGTTGTTTTTGTGTTCCTAAGGTGGGTGGGTTGAGACAGTAGATCCTTATAGAAGCCCATAACTCCAGGTATTCTATTCATCCAGATGCCACTAAGATGTACCATGATTTGCGGGAAGTATTTTGGTAGAATGGCATGAAGAGGGATAGAGTAGATTTTGTG
The DNA here is from genome assembly GCA_029582605.1 of Solanum gracilifrons. Taxonomy (NCBI): domain Eukaryota; kingdom Viridiplantae; phylum Streptophyta; class Magnoliopsida; order Solanales; family Solanaceae; genus Solanum; species Solanum gracilifrons. Next base: position 39,860 of record JAJOOH010000563.1, on the reverse strand, counting down.
GCTAACTACGCTAATTGTCAGTAGGTAAAGGTAGAACATCAGAAACCAAGAGGTATGACACAAGAGGTTAACATCCCTACATGGAAGTGGGAAGTGATAAACATGGATTTCATTAGAGGTTTACCTCGTACACGCAGACATCATGACTCCATTTGGGTGACAGTAGATAGAGTTACTAAGTCTGCTCACTTTTTGGCTGTTAAGACTACAGATTCGGCGGAGGACTACGCCAAGCTTTACATTAATAAGATAGTCAGGTTGCATGGGGTTTTTGTCTATCATCTCATATAGAGGTCGTCGACCTACCTCTCATTACTGGAAGTTATTTCAGAATGGTCTTAGCACAACATTTCATCCACAGACGGATGGTTAGGTTGAGTGTACCATTCAGACCTTAGAGTACATGTTAAGAGCTTGCTTGATCGATTTGAAGGGTATTTGGGATGATCACCTATCTCTCATAGAGGTCCCCTACAATAATACTTAGCATTCTAGTATTCAGATTGCCCCTTATGAGGAATTATATGGGCGTAGGTGTAGATCTCAAGTTGGTTGGTGTGAAGAAGTTGAAGCAGCCTTGGTAGGGCCAGATTCGGTTCATGAATCTATGAAAAAAGTTCAGCTCATCAGAGAGACTTAAGCCAGCCTAGAGTCGTCCGAAGTCCTATGCAATTGTAAGGAAAATGGACTCAGAGTTCCAAATTAATGATAGGGTTTTCCTGAAAGTGTCACCTATGAAGGGGGTGATGAGATTTGACAAGAAAGGAAAACTCAGTCTCAGATATGTAGGTCCATACAGAATCTTGAAAATGGTTGGTAACATGGCTTATGAGTTAAAATTGCCACCAGAAGTAGCAGCAGTCCATCCGGTATTTCATATTTCCTTGTTGAAGAAGTGTGTGGGTGATCCAACATCAATAGTACCATTAGAAAGTATGGTTGTGAAGGATAGTCTCACTTCTGAGGAGGTGCCAGTTGAAATTATTGATCATCAGGTTCGTAGGTTGAGAAACAAAGAAGTTTTTTCAGTTAAGGTTTTATGGAGTCAGTCTGTAGCGGGAGATATTTGGGAAGCAGAAGCAACAATCAAGGCCAAGTATCCTCATCTCTTTCCTTCTAATTCCATTCTTGAGGTAATAGTTCCTCCCCAGTCTCTCGGTTTACTCTTGCATAAATTCAGTCTTAGTATGATGTTCCATCAGTTATACTTGCATTTTAGCATATTTGTATTTCTTGGAACTTAGTTCATTCAGATTTCAGTTTCCAGTACTTAGCGGTAGGGTTTGCTGCTCTTTCCCACTATATTAAGCTAGTTTAGAATGCATTCGAGGTCGAATGTTCCCAAGGGGGAGATAATGTAACACCCTAGATTTCAGAAAGGGATAAAATGCAGATTTTTAGAAGTTGCAGGTGCCACCAATGGAGGCCACATACTGACCATATGTGGAGTCCGTGGTTGGTCACCTCAACTCCTTCCCAGGAACCCCAAAATTTTTAGCTAAGGGTTGACCTACGGACCATAGGTGGGACCACGGTCCGTGGTTCAGACCCTAAATTTCAGCTTTTCTGACACCAATCGAGGACTGACAGGACGGACCATCAGCCAATCCCGTCGATGGCCATGACAACCTTTTAAGTCAGGGGTCATTTGGTCTTTTCCTCATTGGGCACCTATACTACGTCTTTTAAACCCTAAACTACATCGTTTTTGTCAGTTTAAGACTATTTGCCTAGCTAGGGCATAACCAAAACCTTCATTCTCTAGAGTTCATCAAAATGTAGAGTGAAAGAGGAGAAAAGAAGCCACCCAACCCCTCCAAGAACGGAGCAAGTTTCCATCCGTTCTAGCCCCGAAATCAAAATATATCTCCGTAAAATTTGTCACCACGTATGGGGGATTTCACTAGTGGATTCCTTTCACCCACTAGGTCCCTAGAATTCAGTCAGATTCTTGATTCCCTATATCATGTTTAGACCTAGAGTTTCTAGAACTTTTGATAATTGTTGTGATTTAGCTGTTAGAGTAATCCTAATCAAATTAATATGTTTTCATAACCATGTTGATTAATCCTTGCATGAAATTCAGAACCCTAGTTGTTTAGATTTGATTAGTTCATAAATTACACTTGCTAGGTCAGTTTATACAGATATGCATGCTCTTGTTAAGAATGATTCATTGTTAGTATTTAAATGTCACATTCTCAGATTTCCATGTCAGAACTTTGATTATACACATTTCCAGTTGGGAGTAGGCTTAGACCAAGTTGTACTAGGGTTTAGCATACCGTCATATTCCCAGAACTACGTGCCCCAAAAGGTTTATAAGTTCCCTCTGTGGGCATCAGTATTAGTGATCATGCCAGTCATGCCTCTATACACATGACAAGGTTTATTGGGTCTTCTCGATGAGGAGTATACATAAGATTCCACGTTTACCTCACGTGGTTTTATATTGATATTAGTAGCTCCCACAGTCGGCTCTAGTGCATTTGACCAAGTTACCAGTTATATTTCAGTATTTAGTTTCAGCATGTTTTGTACTTGGTCATTGCATTCAATTTAGCTCATATTCAGTATATTTTAGTGTCTTCATCATGTTCAGATTGTATCACTGCTCAGTATTCTTTGTTCAGTTATATATATTTGTTCAGCTTTATCGTGTCATGCATGCTCACTAGATGTCAAGTACTGACGCATACACGGTGCTATATCTTTTCGTGATGTAGGTCCAATTCCTCAGCATTTAAATAACGTGTAGATCGTATCCCGATCCGTATTCAGCATTATCAGTGGTGAGTCCTCATTCTTCAAGGACGATAGACATTTTCTTTTACATTCAATCTATCATTTCAGTTTCAGTTTGCTAGAGTTAGTTGGGGCATGTCCCAGCATCTCTAGTTAGTTAGAGGTTTTATTCAAACATAGTTAGGTTCTACTTTAGCTTTTGAGTTATAGTCCAGTGCTACTACCTCTTATTCAATACTTATATTAAGACCAGTATTGGGTATTCCCCACCATTTCAGTTTATCTCATGTTTTAAGTTTCCGCACAATATCTCTTATTTCAGTAAATTTTAGTATGCTTATGATATGCCAGTTCAGTGTTAGCTTGGGGTCACTTGTGATCTTGGGTCCGTGTTTATGTCAAGGGGGTAGCCTCGGGGTGTGACAAAACTTGTCATGGGTTGTATCCTGACACTTAAGAATGAAGTTTGCAGAAAAAAAATGAAATTGCGGCTTTTCCCCAACTTAATTCGCCACAGTCCTGCTACGGCGGACCCCATCCCACCACAGTGGCCCCGCCCAGGTGGGATTAATCCCCCTCTGGCAGTTTACACGAAGACAGAACCTTGGAATTTTAGTCCCAAGCTCCGATTTCACAACACACTTTCGAAACAGGACATTCAAAAACTACCCCTTCACACCAAGATCAGTTTCGGGAGTTCTACTCACCCAAATTTGATTCCATAAAGTCGTATGGGCTCCTTAATGTCTTAGCTATCCTCTCATGTGATCAAAACCATAAATAGATTCACCATTCAATACCAGATTTCCATGGATCTTACCTGACTTAGATTTCATTTGAATCTGGACTAGGTTACAAATTCCAAGTTACTACAAAAAGTTTTTCTGATCCAAATTCTTTTCTTGTTGGCTTTTCTATAACAATGGGAACAGGTTGTTACAGTTTCAATTACTATTTTTCTATTATTTTGTAAATGAATAATACACAAAAAATTTGGAGAGTCTCAATTATTAAACCAAATCTTTCTCGATTCTCCTAATGACTTGTAATTGTTTTTATTTAGTATATAATTTCCCACCTTGTGCCCTCAAGATTAACAAACATGTGACTTGGTTTGTTCATAATTCTTTAGTTGTTCTTTTTCTATTAAAAAAATTATGTATTTCGAAACATTTTTAATTTCTAAATATGATTAGAAAGTTTTTAAAAACTTAATGAGATCTTTTTATGATTTAATAGGTCTAGAATAATAAGGAAACACGCATTTGAGAATAGGAGGGGCTAATATCTTTCACATAATTAATTTATTATGACATATTTAGGGGTGTTTATGGACAATGACATGGAAGAGCATGAAAAACATGTGGCTATTGATTAAAGAATGAATAATAGGCTATCAAATTGAGTATCTTATATTTTGCATGCATGTCAAAACCCAATTCCTCAGTCATGATGGGGCCTACTTTAACCGACCAGTATGCAAGACAACCCGTTTCTCGAAACTACAAGTAATGTGATTGAGGGCAAACTAAAAAGATAACACAAATAACAGAAATCATAGATGAAGAAGAGGAAGCAAGCCAAAATATATATATAAATCAGAGATACCTCTTAGAACCTGGAAGTCACATGTACAGAGCTACTAACAAAATGAGTACAAGTCCTAAAATTGGACCATAAAAACAAGATTATCTCAAAAAGAAAAATACAAGAGATATATATAGATGGACACTGGTATAGCCCAAAACGCCAAGCGCTCAGCCCCATCTCCGGATCAGACTATTGCAGGCTCGATGTCAATACGGTCGCTAGTGCTCGGACCTGCATCACGAAAACAAATGTAGAGTGTAGTATGAGTACCAAACAAACACGTACCCAGTAAGACTCGTACGTTGACTAAGCAACAAAAGAAAAAGTTATATGAATTGCGAGAATCTAAAACTCTACTATAAATTGGAACGAGAAATCTAACAGGTATGCACACGAGTGTACTAACAGACAAAGAAAAGGAGAATAACTAACTAAATTTGACCGGGCTCCCAAACCCAAACGTTACACTCGTGCGCAAGCTCAAAGTAAAACCCGAGTGAACTCACATAAGCCCGACATGTACAAGGAAGAGTATAGAATGGAATAAGAGGACCCGACAAAGTTTCCAAGAATTCCACAACTTACCACAGACTTGAACCAAACCAATCCATATTCCTGAAGCTCATCTAGAATTGATAGGGGTTAAGGACTTGAACCGAATTGAAGATTTAGAATCAAGGACTTGAACCGAGATAGGGCATAACCGAGGATTTGAGCCAAGGCTAAGGATAATCATGGACTTGAACCACGTCTTAATATGACCAAGAAGTTGAACCGAGGTGAGTAGCTATAGATTGAACCAAGTTGTAACGAGCGGTGGACTTGAACCACGACTGCAAATGGCGGCTGACTTGAACCACCGATGAAGAAAGCCAGGACTTGAACCAAGGGTATAATACCAAGGCAAGGACTTGAACCACGCCCGGTGGAGTGAATTGGGGGACTTGAACCACGAATAGAGATGAATCCGGTAGAAATAGGATAAGTGACCAACCTATCATCACGGGAAGTACCCCCAATTTGAGTGCTATTAATAAATCACTCCTTCTCGAACTATATCAAACCAGAACCGACATGTAGCTTCCACACCAAGAAGTAGAGACACCAGAACCGACGGAAATAGAGGATTTATGAATATATGATTTAAACAGCTGTGATACTTCCTAGCTAAGGCCTAAACTATTAAACTCAGGTCTGCTACATCAGTCTACATGGAGCTAAGCCATCCGAAGCAACATCAGGGAGATTTCATGGCCTAACAGCACCAAAAGGATGCAAGTCTACGAAAATCACTAGCCTGAGCCTAGACTAAGTCCAAACATGCTCCAAAAATATTTACAAATCACAAATAAGGCACACAACAAGGTGAGGATTATGAACAAATACAATAGACATGCTTCAACCGCCCGAAAACTCGATAAGTTGCCTTAATCATGGATTCTAAGAATTTAACATGATTAACCACCAATTCAACCCCAAATCAAAACAAATCAACATACAATTACTTATTCATGCTCATTCTAATGAGAGGGAAGTCGTAGCCTACCTGCAAACCGACTGCACGCGCTCCAAGTCACGTTGTTAGAGATTTTCTCCTTCGCACGGTCTCAACACTATCCAAAATAGAATCACAACGTCAATATGATCATTTTGACACAACAATCATAACTTTCAGAGGCGGATCAAAAATTGAGTCTAAAATGGGATTGTGGGACATTCACCGGTGATGTTGAAATCGACTCTGTGAAAAGGTTCTTTTTACCTCCCCCAACTTGTGTCCCAAAATGGAATGAAATTGGGGACTCTGAATAGCTCAGAATCAGCCCATGCATTTAATTCACCATTAAAGCTAAAGAAGAAGAGAGGACAGCAACTAAAACTCAAAAATTACCTGAAATGAAGGTCCCCCCCTACCGTCTTTGAGTACTCCAATGCGTAGCCACGCCAATTTCGAGTAACCTAGCCTTCGAATCACCCAAAATAGAGCTAAAATGAGAGAGAAATTGTGTTTAGTAAATGAGGGTTGAGTGCTGATTTTCGGCTTGAAATAATGGCAGATCTAGTCGCTAAAAGGACTTCTTGTAGCTAAAAAGGACATTTTCTAGTTGCTAAAAGTCTGCACCAGATTTTTTCTAATTTTTTTCAAAGTCTCCGAATGGACTGTCGGGATTCATTCGGGATCTGATAAAAATAAATGAGATATACTACCCCACTAAATTCGACTTTCCAGACTCAACACAATTTTTAGATTTTCGTAAAATGGTTATTATGATAGAAATACCCCATCGGGACCCTTTAGGCCTAAAATTAAGCATTTTACCTAAACACACAAATATAAAAAAGAAGAACCCAAGACCCAAGATTAAAGGTCCAACTAGACCAAATTCAACATTCTGGAGCTAATGGCACTGACAAAATTCTCATACGACAACTAATTCTCCGAATGTTGACCAAAGTAAACTCTAGGCCTTTAAGCTTTCCAACAACTCGTCTAAGTGCTCAAATTCACACGGAAGCCTTAGGACCCAAACTAAAGATCCTTCTAGACCGAACTCGACATTCTGGAGGTAACCGCCCTGACGGAATTTCAATCCGAGCATGTTTACAAAGAATGTTGACCAAGGTAAAACTTAGGCCAAATCTCAGAACCTAAAATGCCTAATTGCACAATCTCACGCCGAAAACCTCGGGATTCAAACCAACCATGCCACTAGCCTAAAATGACCATTCCAGAGCTGATGCAATCGACATAATTTCATTTTGAAGATTTTTACCTGATGTTTTGACTAAAGTAAACTATTCAAGTTTAAAAAACTCCATAACAGGGGAACATGCATAAAACCTAAATGACGAAAAGAAGGCATGAACGAGAAAATGAACTAGACGATCATTACAATGCACATGTACAAAACAATAGAGAAAGTGATTGTGTATATATATGCAAGCTCTAACTATAGGAACTTTCTTCTGTGGGCTATTGATATAGTTAGAAACTTCATATAGTAGCAATAATGTTCAATATACTATATGATAAAATAATAAAATTTAGCTAAATTTATTTTGATGGAAATATATAGATATTTCTTTTGTTAAATATAATATTGGTCAATAAGAAGATAGCCAGTATATTTATGAGGTTATTCTTTAAGTAAATAATTACTGTTGTCTTTTCACTTTAGATTCAACAAAAACTATGCTAAGAACTTGATTAAAAAAATGTGATTTTACTAGATTACAAGAAACTTAAAACTTTTGAGAAAAAAGTTATATACAAAAGAATTGAGAAAGCATGCAGGAATTTGCAGCTTACTATTGTTGAGATACTAGCACAATACTCGCAGTACTCTGTTATAAATACTTATCAGGTTGTTAGAGTAGATTTAGTTCAAATCATTTGATTCAATCTTTTCCATAAGATTAGATTAAGTTGTTAAAGTAGTTCCTTAGATTTAGTCAAGTTAGTTACATATTAAGTTGTTAGAGTAATTCCTTCGAATTAGTCAAGTTAGCTACGTCTTACTTGTATTTAAGTTGATGTTATGATTGAATAAGATCATTCATGTTTTCTTTGATTTTCAATCTCTTTATGGTTTCAGAGACTCTAAAACTCTCACGAGTCTGATCCAATTTTTTTTGTCTATCTCTTTGTGTCAAAAACATTGTTGTACCTACTACCACTAGTGACACTGTTGTTGCAGTTCCAACTAGCACTCATGTGGTACAGTTCAATCCAGCTACCCAATTGCCTATCAAACTGCACAGTAACTTCAACTTTGTAACTTGGAAAACGCAACTAGTAATGCTACTCAATCGACACAGGCTCCTTGGTCATATCACTAGTGCCAAATCTGCTCCGCCAACCACTATCACACAAACTGATAGGACCATCTCAAATCATGAATATGAGATGCGATTTTGCCAAGACCAACTAATTCAAGAGGCAATGATGGCATCAGTTAACCACACCATTGCTCTGACTGTTGCAACTGCCTTCTTGGCAAAAATAGCATGGGATGTCCTTCATACAACTTATGCCAATAGGAGTCACACTCGGATGTTCAACTTGAGAGATCAGTTGCAAAACTTGATAAAGGCCTCCAAAATTGTTGTTACTTACCTACAGGAGATCAGATCAATTATCGATGCTCTCAAAGTAGCAGGCTTTCTAGTGGTTGATGATGAACTCGTAGTCAAGATCTTGAGTGGCCTAGGTCATGAGTACCGTGAAATCACTGTCGTTATAAGAGCGTGTGACACAACCCTATGCTTTGAGGAGCTATTCCAGAAACTCACGGACCATGAACTTTTTCACAAACATCAAGATATTTACAAATCATCCTCCATCATCACGGCTGCAGCTGAACAAAGGACCAACTTTCAACCCCAACATTAGAAGAATAATCGTTGCTTCCCTAATCAATCTTCGAAACCACAAGCTCCATGACAGGTGTACCATGTCACTCAACAAATGGGAGACAACCCAAGCAAGCGGTGAAATGCCAACTTTTTCAAAAGATCGGTCACACAGCTGATGTGTGTTGCTCAAAATCGCACAACCACTTTGAAGCTAAGGTCAAATTTGTGTCGAATCATCACCCATATACAAATCCTTGGATCCTTGATTCTGGAGAAACCCATCATTTCACAACAGATTCAGATAATCTTGAAGAATATACTGGCAATGAGGAAGTGTCCATGGGTGACGATAAAACTATTCCCATTACTAACATTGGTTTAACTCAAACTAAGGCTTCTAACTCTAATTTCATGCTCTCTAACACTCTTTGTGCTCCAGCTATCAAAAAGAACCTTATTTTTGTTGCTAAGTTTTGCACTGACAATCTAACCTCAATTGAATTTTTTCCACACTCTTTTTCTTGCGAAGGATCTCAAAACTCGGAGAATGCTTGTACAAGGCCGAAATAAACATGGACTCTATGAGTGGCCCCAAAGGGATCATATTTCACCTTCCACCAACTTCACCTTCCACCAACTTCACCTCCACCAAAGTTTCCTGTCAACTGTGGCACCGTCGCTTGGGTCATCCTCATCTGAAAATCCTAGACTTTGTACTGAATAAATTTTCACTTCCCTTTTCCACCAACGAAAAGTTTCAGTTTTGTAATTCTTGCTCATCAAATAAAGCTCATTGTTTGCCATTTCAATGACTCACTTTAAATAGTAATGCACCACTTCAAACTTTGTTTAGTGATTTATGGGGTCCATCACCCATTTTATGCATTGATAAAAAGTTGTATTACTGCATTTTTGTTGATCATTGCAACTAATATACTTGGTTGTATACAATCAAAAACAAAAGTGAAGTCGCTTCAATGTTTGCACCTTTTCATCCTCTGGGGGAAAAATATTTTAAACACAAAATTGCTTTACTTTATACTGATGGAGGGGGTGAATACACAGGTCTTAAACACTACCCTGCAATGCAATGTCATTGAACATTTAAATTCCCACCCTAAAACCCCCAGCGAGTTTCCATCGCTGAACGACGACATTGTCACATTGTCGAAATAGCTCGTACTCTTCTCAATGAAGCCTCACTACCATCTGAATTGTGGTCCTTTACCTGTCACCATGATGTCTATCTCCTAAATAGACTCCTTACACCTGGCCTGAATATTTATTCTCCTTATAAAAAAAATATTTGGCGAACCTCCAAATTACTTTTCGCTAATTTTTTTTGGTTATCTTTGTTATTCATGGCTAAAAATATACACAAAATAAATTTGGGCCTAGATCTACACCATGTGTCTAGTTAGGAGTTTCTATTGTTCATCATGCACATCTCTGTTTTGATCCAGTGCACTAAAAACTATTTGTTACTCGTGATGTTCAATTTTGTGAAGATATTTTTCGTTTTACTTCAATGTTCTCACACTTGAAAAAGAAGTTTTCCACGTTAAAATGGGAAATCATAGAGTCCCAAGTCTGTAAGGAAACTCATCCAGAAGTCCAATACAACTTGGACTCCAATCTCGTTCCAACTATTCTGTCACCTGTTCCTATCCCCCCAAACAGTTCCCTCTCATTCAAACACTCTAGAGTCCATAATTGAAAGGCAAATACAAGCAGTGTCTACTTCATCAGGTATAATTCATATCGCTTCTCAATCTCCTTCACGATTTAATAATGCTGCCCACAACACCTCTCCCCCATTACCTGATTATAGTCCTTCCCTACCAATATTGAACCAGCAGCCACCGAATCCTCCAGAAATTAGGCCTACTGTTGTTGCCCCTCCACCCTCCAGTGTGGTCACAAGGTCCAAAAATAATATCTTCAAACCAAAAAAACAATTCAGCTTCTTGGCTCACCCTTCTCCCACCCCAAATACATCGTTAAGCACACAAAATGGAAGAATGCCATGGATTTGGAATACGAAGCCTTAATGCGAAACCAAACTTGGGAACTAGTACCTAGGGACCCGATGAGCAACGTTGTTGATTCTAATTGGTTATTTCGTATTAAAAGGAAAATTGATGGTTCTATTGACAGGTATAAGGCGTGATTAGTAGCAAAAGGTTTCACACAATGTCCAGACTTTCATGAAACTTTCAGTTCGGTTGTCAAACAAACCACCATCAAAATTGTTCTTTCCATTGCAATTCAAAACAATTGGAAAGTTCACCAGCTTGACGTGAACAATGCTTTTTTGCAATGTAACTTACAGGAGCAAGTATTCATGGCTCAGCAAAAAGGCTATGCTAACTCTGATTTTCCCAATCATGTATGCCGTCTCAAAAAGGCTATTTATGGCCTAAAACAAGCTCCACATGCCTGGTATGAAGCTCTCAAATCTCACTTGACTAAAATTGGATTCGTTAAGTTTGAATCAGACGTTTCCCTATTTATTTTCACTTCTAAAGTAGTCACGATGCATATTTTGGTCTATGTTGACGATATCCTCATTATTGAGAATTACCCAACCCTTGTCGCACATGTAATGAATTCTCTGGCTGACAGGTTCTCCCTAAAGAACCTTGGTGAACTCAACTATCCTTTGGGAATAGTCAAACATGTTCCGAATGGGATTATCTTATCACTGTCCAGATACATACTTGAGATCCTCTCAGATGTGGATATGGCCGATTGTTAAGGAGTTACGACACTCATGTGCTCAAGTTCACCACCCAAAGCAGGCGATGGTTCACCTCTTGCATTTGCAACCTTGTATCGATGCACTCTTTGTAAGTTGCAATACTTATCATTCATGCGTCCTGATATTGCATTTGTAGTGAACAAACTAGCTCAGTTTATGCAATCCCCGAGTGTAGAGAAATGGAAAGCAGTAAAAAGGGTTCTTCGATATCTCAAGGCATCGGCAACATCATGTCTGAAAATCTCTCGTCACTCTGCCGATGCTGATTGGGCGGGCGATCCCTGTGAAAGAATCACCACATCTGGTTAGATACTCTTCTTGGAACCAAATCCTATATGTTGCTCCTCTCAGAAGCAACAATTAGTTTTTCAGTCATATACCGAAGCAGAATACAATTCGGTAGCCAATGCACTCTCTGAACTTACTTGGGTCCACAACCTATAAGATGAGTTGCGATATCAAGTCTCGCAAACACCAAGCATTTTTTGTGATAACATTGGTGTTTCATATCTCTCCAAAAATCCAGTCTTCCATACTTAGATGAAGCACATTGCAGTAGACATTCATTACCTCTGTAATAGTGTGAACCCAAGTAGAGTGATAGCTAAATATCTTCCTGCCGTGGAACAAATTGCAGACACTCTCACAAAGTCGCTGCCCAAGCCTGCCTTCCTTCGGTGTTTACCCAAGTTAGGCGTTGTTGCACCACACCTAACTTAAGGGTGTGTGTTGAGATACTCGTACAATACTCGCAGTAGTCTGTTATTAATACTTATCGGATTGTTGGAGTAGATTTAGTTCAAATCATTTGATTCAATATTTCCACAAGATTAGATTAAGTTTTTAAATTGTTCCTTAGATTTAGTCAAGTTAGTTACATATTAAGTTGTTAGAGTAGTTCCTTAGAATTACTCAAGTTAGTTACGTCTTACTTGTATTTAAGTTGATGTTATGATTGAATAAGATCATTCAACTTTGCTTTGATTCTCAATCTCTTAAACTATTACTTGGGTTTTACTTCTTGAACATGCTAAATTGAGATAAATTTGACCTACTGGACTATTCATACCGAATAAAAGTACAAGCACTAAAATTTATATCCTTTTACATATCTGAAAAAGGAAACAAAAACAAGAGTATAGTAATAAAAGAATATGCATTGTGATAGGCCGCGAAAATTATAATAACTTCAAAAACGTAATTTAACTACAAGATAAACTCATGCTCATATCAAATAAATAGAATTACAAATGAAGCAACAACACTACATCAAAATATTACAAAAAGATGAGAAATACGAAAAAGTCACCTAACAAATGGATGTTGTGTCAAAATGAATGAAAAAATCAGTAACGCACATCAAAAATCAATTGAAAAAAAAGGAATCGTGCTATACCAACCCAAGGAAGAATTTTGTCAAAAGAATATATAATTCATACTCTTCCAAGCTCTAACTCTACGAACTTTCTTCGGTGGGTGACTTTTGTAGTTAAAACATTATATAATAGCAATAATGCTCCATCTATTATATGGTAAGATAATAAAAAATTTCTAAATTTATTTTGATGGTAATATATTGATATTTCTTTGGTTATATTTAATATTGGTCCATAAGAAGATAGCTAGTATATCTATGAGCTTATTCTTTAAGTAAATATTTATTGTTGTGTTTTCACTTTAGATTCACCAAAAAATTGTGCTAGGAACTTGATTACAAGAAAACTGCTTCGACTAGATTACAAGAAACTCAAAATTTTAGAGAAAAAAGTTGTATACAAAAGAATTGAGCAAGCATGCAGGAATTTTGCAGCTTACTATTATTTAGGTTATACGTCTTGAACATGCTAAATTGAGATAAATTTGACCTAGTGGACTATTCATGTCGAATAAACGTATAAGCACTAAAGTTTATATATCCTTTTACATACCTAAAAATAAGGGAAAAAATAAGAGTATACTAATAAAAGAATATGCATAATGAGAAGCAACAAAAATTATAATAACTTAAAAAACATAATTTCACTACAAGATAAACTCATGCTCATATCAAGTAAATAGAATTACAAATGAAGCAAATACACTACATCAAAATATTACAAATATATGAGAAATACTAAAAATTTACCTAACAAATGGATGTTGTGCCAAAAGTAATGACAAAATCAGCTATGCACACAAAAAATCAATTGAAAAAGAAGAAGAATCATGCTATACCAACCAAAGGAAGAATTTTGTCAACAAAAAATTCTTCCTTCTAAATTATAATCCCAAAAATCATGCAACATTCTTTACAAATTGGCAGTACTTGATATGAATTGATACAAATATATTGTTGCAATGCAATTAAATTGGAAACACAAAAGATAGAAGAATTTTCTAAAATATCAAATACATTAACTGGTATTTTAATAAGAGTAGACAAAAAGACCTAGCTACATTATTATAATATAGTACTCGACAAGTTAATTCTTCTGTTATTGTTTTTTTTAAGTTTCTCTTAAAGAAATCCAATAAGAGTAGATGAAAAGACCTGACTACAATATTTTTTATTTTTTTATAGCACCATAAAGTACCATTTACTTTCGTATAAGTTTATCTTGAAGATTTATTTCTCTAAGGAATAATATTTATTAGTAATATATATATATATATATATATTCATATATTTATACCAAAAAAGTATAGGTTCAATCACGTACAAAACTTATGATTTACAGACGAACTTCTAAAATTTACTTTTTTATTGTTATTGTTTAAGTAATAAGTATAACAATCCATCACATTTTATGAGTATGTAATTAAACTTTTTAACTTAATGATTTCTTGCTTAACCACCCCTTTATGTAATTTAAATACTATTATTCAATTAGATATTTAATAAAGAATTTATTGAATGAAGGCAAAAGGTCATTACATATTTATGTAATTAAAATGATATAGTATTTACGGAGAAGGGCATAAAATGCCCCTCAATTATTTGAAATGGCGCAAAATTACCTTCCATCCACCTTTCGGCCCCCAAATACGCAAGACGTCAAACTTTTGGCTCAATAATACCCTTATTTCTAACTGTTCACACTCACAAAGTGGATGGAGGGTAAATTTATATCACATCTCAGAGTTTAAGTCATTTTATGCCCTTCTCCATTAAAATAATTTGAAATTACTTAATATATGGGCTCGTATAATTGATCTGATTTTTTTCGTCTTTGATTTTATCCACCATTTTAAATTTTAATTTTTTTTAAACTAATGATAAATTAAACAAGGGAGAAAAAATAAGAATAATAACGATGACATTCACTTACGAATAGTTAGTTCAATGGTAGATGATTTAATTAAACAATTATGTACACGTATGCTATAATTTTTCTTTTGCGTGTATCAAAAATTCAAAATAAAAGAATGAAAATAACTTTTTTTCCCTATCCCCACCCAACATAAAAATAATATAACAAGAATATGAACATGTATGTTCATTTCAAGTTTGAATCTTTGATATTTTAATTAAGAATAAGAGATTTTTTTTAAAAAAAGAAGAGGAAAATTAACAAAAAATTGGATAATTGATAGAAAAAATATATTAATAAAGAATATTAATATTTTTTTTAGACTAACAATCAAACTGGGCGAGTATCGATTTTAGTTAGATCTCCAATTATAAATTTGTCTATAATAAATTCGGGGTTGATTTGAAATTGGTCTATAGGAAGATATCATGAAATTGATATTCTTTTGAATACTATTTTCAAGCTTTTTGGGTCAAAATATGAATCATATGTATTTTTCATTACTCATTTGAGAAGTATTTAAATTCAGACCAATCAGATTAGGCAACATAATAAATAAATATTTAATAATTTTACTTTCGAGGAGTTGTTAAAAATAAGGGAAAATATCATGAGCCACAAGTTTACATCAAGGATATTTTTGAGCCAAAAGGTTAACTTCATGGGTAATTGAAGCTCGAAAGATGGATGGAGGGTAATTTTGTGCCAATTAAAATAGCTGCGGGGGGACTTTAGACCCGTATCCGCAGTATTCTATATTTAAATAATTATATGTTTTATAACATTTTAATTTATGGAGGGGCAAAAACGTAATCTGACTTTGAAGTTAGGAGCTTCCACGAATAACAAGTTATATAACGCTCCTTATGGTTGAGCACATGGTGATAGTGTACATCTTGTACAAGTATAGGAATAATAAAAATGTAACTCTATATAGGGTTCTGCTTTAAAGTCTAAATTATGCTAATCTCTTTCTCCAATAGCAAGCTAAACAAAATATTTGGACACCAAGGTTAAAATTAGTGGCACATAGCAATGTACCAAATCATTTTTATGACGATAGTGTCAGGACGCGCTTGCACATTCCACTGTGTAGTTGTTATCTCCCATATTCATAAAGTCACTTTGTAATCAATCTTTAAGAAGATTGGAATCATCCAATGTCTTTTGCATCCGACTAAGATTTTGAATGTCACGCCCCTAGCCTACACCCTGGGCGGAACATGCACTCAAGAACCATTGTTGGCCCCAAGCGAACCCTTGGTCTGGCTTACAATTCAACAGTACTTTACTCAACATTTAAGACAACTAAAGAGATAGATTCATAAATCAAACTTAGAATGCATAAAGGAAAACATTCGACTGGCCATAAAGGCAACTTAAGTCTTATGATCAAAATAACTAAAATGACTAAGACTAATGAACTAATAACGTCTAACTGTCCATCAAGCCTCTAATACTATGAGGGATGTCGGGACAGGACCCTGATCATCCTAACAACTGAAATAACAAAGCAATAAAAGGGAATACTCTGGAAAGTAAGGAGGCTCACCAAACGACTCTGAGATGCTCAACTGGATGAATGAGGTGCTGATCTTGATTACGTGTATCTACATCATAAAACAATGCAGGACAAATGCCATCAGTAAATTGAATGTACGAGCATGCGAGGGGAAAACTAAACATGACATAAGCTTGAACAAAATTATGAAAGAAACACTTACCTCAGCTTACTAAACTCAATGTCGAAATAAAAAAAGTAAAGATGCAGTTTATATAAATCATTTAAAAAGTAGGGAACAACTCAATGTATGAATAAAACAATATCAACTCAATTTATATGATAAATATAATATAATTCTGTGGGATTTTCTCTAACCGACAACCATTACTATGAACTATGTGGTGATATAGCGTCTCACTCACACTCCAAGAACTGTCCTATAACTTATCGGATATAGAACGCCTCAACTAACTGGATCCACTAATCTGCTAAAATCATTAAGGAATCATCTAAAAAGGATGACCCTTTCTACCCACGTTTGCTACATGGTTTATGTTAACTTGAGATATTATGAACTCGTCCCCATATCGGTGTTCAATACAACTCCCAAAATATACTCAACTCATATGTTTAAAAACATAACTCTTTCTCTATGGTTTGAGATTATTACTCAAAAACTTGTCTCTTAGAAGAGATGGATCTCAAAACTACTCATGAAAACACATTCGGAAATTGGTGTTTCCTCTTATCTTAAATGTGAAAACATTTACTCTTTAGGAATACATAGTCCCCATATAACACTTTAAAGAAAATGAACTCGGCTCTACGCTTTCTAAAATTCAATGCTTAAGTCTTAAAACAAGAATAAAACATTTGTAAAAGATTTCTTAAAATGACTTGAAGAACCGGCAAGACTTGACTCTCAACTCTACCTTTCAATTTGGTTTATGAATTCAAGGTTGTGATTTGTGATAGGAAAGATCTTGTGCTGTTTAGGAGTGTTTTTAGATAGTTAAACATGAGAAATGATCAAGAAATCACTGTTTGGGAGAAAGTCCGCGATGCAGAGATGTATTTTAATATTTGGTCACGAAATAAGTTTTTTATGTAGAGGGTCCGCGACCTCTCCACGATGCGGAGAGAAAAGTTCCATTTCTGAGGAACAGGTTTGCGACGCGGATCTGGTACCCAATTTCTACCCGACTTTTTCCTTTATCGTTTTCTAAGCCCAATTCGCCTAAATTCGATTCGTTTCTCAACTACTCCTTATATTCATATACCTAGTACATGTACACAAGAATCTACTCGTAAACGACTATAAAATTGACACGATTCCATCAAGAACTGAATAATCCCACCATATCTAACGAACGAAAGCCAATTTCGAGAACACAATTCAAGATCATCAAACTTTCAACTTTCAAAAAAACGAATTCCGATGAACTAAACATGAATGGCGCAGAGGTGAGCGAACCCAACCCTATGAAAGTCTAACATACCTCTTTAGGGATCAACCTTTGGTGAAATGACTTCGATTCCGCAAGAAATCTCCAATAACGCCTTGAATTTTCTCCTCTTTTCTCGTCTCTCAAAGCCCTAGCATAATTCTTAATTGCGTAAACTGAACTAATTAGGTCTAGACCCCGAATAACTTGCTAAAAACAAAATTATTTAATTGGGTAATGAAAAGACCAAAATACCCCTCTAAAATTCGGATGACTTTCCTTATCCAGACAACCCGACTTCAAACGGGCATATCTCCCTCATACAAACTCGAAAATTTGCAAACCTGGTGGCGTTGGAAAGATATTTCAAAGAGCTTTCATTTGATATCGTGTACCCCACCTAAATCACCTTTTACTAGGAGTTATGGTTATTTGATGTTGACCCAAAACTCATACTTAACATACTTGCCAAATTTCAGATTTTTTATTCTTTCCAGAATGGTTCTTTCTTTTTCCACCTCTTTCAAATAGTGGGGTTTTAAAATATCTCCCCCTTGGGAAAATTCGTCATGTGATTACTCTTAGTAGGCTAAGGGTGAAACGTCTAACATCCAACTCAAACGCCCAACAAGCATAATGTAAACGCAGCAAGTCAACTTAAAGTAAATACAAAGAAAAGGATTAGTAACTTAATTTGGAACCTCTCCGGATTCGAAGAGATGTGGGTACCTCCTCTTCATATCCTCATCGGCTTCCCAAGTAGCTTCCTTAACAAATTCATTCATCCACTGAGCATCATTGACTGATGCTACTTCCTTAGTCCTAAACTTGTGAGCTTGGCGATCTAAAATCTTAACATGAATCTCCTCATATGATAAGCTATCCTTAATACCAATATCTTAAGTAGGTATGATAAGTGAAGGATCTCCCATACGCTTTCTCAACGATGAAACATGAAATACCCGATGAACCGCTGCTAACTCTGGCGGTAGCTCTAACTCATAAGTTATGTTACCGATCCTCTTGGATATTCTGTAGGGACCAATATACCGGGGACTTAACTTCCCATTCTTACCAAATCTCATAACACCCTTCATGGGTAAAAGTAGACCCAATCATCTACTTCAAACTCTAAGTCTCTTCTACTAACATCAGTGTAGGATTTCTGATGACTCTATACTATTTTTAACCTCTCTTGAATAATCTTAACTTTCTCCATAGCTTGATGGACTAAGAATGGTCCTATCAACCCAGCTTCACTAATCTCGAACCATCATCCACTCAATAATTGGAATTGCTGAACTACTCCTCCACTCAATAAGTGGCTCATTAGGAAACTGGAACTTAACAACTTGAGTTTTACAATTGATTGAGGCATAACGAGCATGAAGCTAGTCCATACCTAGAATGACATCAAAATCTACTATATCTAACACAATTGAGTCAGCCATTGTGCTCTTGTGATTGACGGAAATGGAACAATCACGATCGACTCTCCCAACTAGAATAGACTCACTAACAGGTGTATAAATGCTGAAGGGCTCAAGAAGTTGCTTAGGTTGAATAATTAAAATTCATGGAAATATAAGGAGTCACAAAAGATAGATTCACTCCTAGATCTAGCAAAGCATAAACATCAAAAGTAAAGACTTTGATCATACCAGTGACAACATCTGGCGAATTCGCTTGCTTTTAGCGACTAGTGATATCATATAGGTGGCTTTCTCCTCCGCCAGTCCCTTAAGCAGCTCCTCTAGGTGCAGCCCTGTTTGGTGGACTAACTGAAGAAGATTGGGCTTATTGCCCTTATTTCCATCACCTTGCGTGTTCTTAGGGCACTATTTCATGAAGTAACCCTTATGACCACACTTGAAACAACCACTGAAGCCATCGCGACACGTACCTGGGTGGTTCCTACCATACTTAGCACATGTAGAAGTCCAATTTCCTCCTTGTGCCACGCTACCTTGTTACTGAGAAAGGTTTAGATCTAAAATTTTGTGAATTCTAGTTATTGAACTCACGTTTATTTCCTGGTGCAGGTGCACTAGCAGATGATGGAGCATGTCCCTTATGTTTCTGTTGGAAAGAAGACCGGTTCACATTACTCTTTTGTTGCCTGGACTTATTTCCTGTCTTAGTTTTCTTGTTTCTAAATTTTTCTCTGTCTCTCAACTTATCCCCCTCAACCTGCTCTCCATGGATCATCTGCCTTGCTATGTCTGTATCTCCTATCAACATAGTTGCCTTGCCTTCCTTACATGACAGATGAGACAACCCAACAAGCCTTGCCTCCTCGCGCCTAAATTACCATCACGAGCCACCTTCACGCCTCATCAAGAGCACCATGGCCTGTGGTTGTTCCCGTGGTCCCTTGACCAGTAGCTCTCCCAATAAGTCCGAACTTTCTTGAAGCCAAGGCAACTTCACGAGCATCTTTACAGGTCGTGAAGTAGACCACGCCCCGTGGTCCTGCTAGTGGAGGGTGAGGCAGTAGCTAGGCTACGTCATGCCCCCAAGCCCCATGCACAAGTCCACTCCACGAGGCCTCCCACAAGCTGTGGTGGTGGTCGTGAAGTTTGAGGCAGTGTGCTCAAATTCGGGGAAGCCTTGGCCTTTGGCCTTGGCTTGCCCCTTTTGCTTGACACTTGTCCCTTAGGCCTTGACTTCTAAAACCCCCCATATCATATTTAGATAGTGTACTAATCTAGGGGGAGTCATTTTATAGATTTTAACCTTACGTTTAGGCTCTAGTTTAACTTACTAATTTTTCGGGACGTTACATGAACAAACTCATCCTTCTTCTCATGTCAGAAACCATCTCCGGAGCATAATGGGAAAGTTGGGTGAACTTAAGGCTGTACTTGTGAACGCTCATTGATTCCTGCTTAAGAGTAAGGATATTTCGTACCTTTGCTTCTCTTAGTTTCGGGGGAAAGAAACTCCCCAAAAAAGCCTCATCTAACATAGCCCAACTCACAAGTGGTGCACCTTCACCCCTATTCTTTTTCCATTGATCAAACAAGATTCTAGCGACACCTTTCAATTGGTATGCAACGCTCCACCTCTCAGCGTCAACAATGTGCATAATCTCAAAAACCTTATTAATCTCTTTAACAAAGTTTTCTAGATTCTCAGTGACACTTGAACAAGTGAAGCTTAGAAGATTCATCCTTAAAAATTCACGGATCCTAAAAGTATCATCCACTTTCTGTCAATTATCTCTCTATCCAACTTGATTTGTCACTGCTTGACTCAACATCCGGATTGCTTCCTGGAACTCAGCTTTGGTGACCTCTCCTTGGGATTGCGCTTCAGGTGCATTAGGTACCCCTTGATCTTGGACATTCCTTCTTGCAGGACGACCTCTGACAACTCTTCGTGGAGGCATGATCTGAAAGACACGCACAAGCACGAATTACAAGAAACTTTTTAGAGATAAACTCTATCGCACGAAATGAGTACGAAAGAAGTGAGATAGTTCCTAAATGTTGTAGCCTCCTAATTATAGATGTGGCGCACTTCACACCGATAACTAAGACTCTACAGACACGACTTTATAGACTCCCTAGAACTCTTAAACTTTGGGCTCTAATACCATGTTTGTCACGCCCCAAGCCTACACCCTGGGCGGGACTGGCACTCGAGAACCATTGTTAGCCCTAAAAAACCCTTGGCCTAGCTTACTACTCAGCGGAAGACTTTACTCTACATTTAAAACAACTCAAGAGATATATTCATAAATCAAACTTAGAATGCATAAAGGAAAACATTCGACTGGCCATAAAGGTAACTCAAGTCTTATAATGAAAACAACTGAAATGACTAAGACTAATGAGCTAATAACGTCTAATTGTCTATGAAGCCTCTAATACTATGAGAAATGTTGGGACAAGACCCCCGATCACCCTAACAACTGAAATAACAAAGCAATAAAAGGGAATCCTCCATAGCTCCTAACCTCAAACCATCTCCACTTAAATGGATGTTTCAAGGTGATCCAAAACTCATACTTAACATACTTGCAAAATTTCATATTTTTTATTCTTTCCAAAATGGTGCTTTCTAAATCCAGCTCTTTCAAATAGCGGGGTGTTACATTGAACTTGCAAAGTACCAACGTTAGCTGTATATTATAATGATCCAGAAAACAGCTTCATGAAAACCATTGTCCAAAATTTGAAGAATTAAAAGAATCATACTTGATATTAGAAATAGAGTACGGTATGGACTACCACAAGATTCGTTAATAGTAGCAAACTGAGCACTGAACCCGAATTCCAGAAATACGAAAGACATAACATATCGACATAATCATTAGAAAATATGGTTGCACCTAAAGTCCATCAAGAAGAATGTAAGTACAACAACATCCATATACAGATATATCAGCCTAATAGATACGCTCAAGTAAACCAGAGTAGTATTGCTAAAAGTAGAAAACCAATAACACATTTTATTTGCTTCATTAGCTTATATTTTAATTTATGTTTCAATGATGACACTAATCCTTAATAATATGTGCAAAATAAAAATAAAAATAAGACGTCCAAAATTTGTGAAAAGAAGGCATAAATCTAAGAGAGGCAATCACACACTTCAAAAAATAAGGAGGATTGAAAAATGAGTATAACAGAATCATGGAGATTGACTCGCGTAAAGATGGTAATATGAAGAGACAACAACATATAACAAGGAAAGACAACCTACTGGAATCAAAGGATGAATGACTTGTTTAGTTTCAACAAGTATATTTGGTACTTGGGGATAATAGGAAGCACTAAAATAGAAAAAACCTAAGCAAGATGACTGCATTTGCACACACAGAAATATCTTGCTCAGATACATATATTCAAGTCAAAGCGATAGATAAACACCAAAAAGATGATGACAAGGTAGAAAATTTACCAGTTTTCCTTTTTGAATGCATCTTGAATGCGGACTACTTTCTTAAGTTGTCATGATTGTCAAATCGGTCATTCTGGTAAATGTGAACCTCAAATTGAAAAATAATAGCATCATAAGGAAACAAAGACAATTCATAAATTAACTATACCTTTGCCTTGATTGATCCAAACGACGCAACAAATCTTTTACACTCCTTTTTTGTGAGCCACGCAAAACATAAATGCCAACATTCAAAATCTTTTGATGTTTGCACGAGAAGCAACATAAGTGCAGATATTTAAAAGCTTTACAACATGTCAAACAAAATATGTCTTTGAATTACATTATCGATAGAAATACTTTGCATTTACATTGATTCTTTCTCCGACTGTCCCAGCCATGTCAGTCCTCAAAGCACAGTCTATTGACACCTAATTTTGACCTCACATTTTTAAAACTCATGATTTTAAGTTTTATTCATAAAATAGTTCAAAATACATTTTTCTGTAAATTTAATTAAATTTTTCGATACTTTTCCTTATTTCTCAAATCTTATAATTTTTATAAATTAATTTTGATTACATTATTATTGTCACAGTTAATTTAATATGTTAAGAATATTGTCTCTATTTGATTAAATAATTATTCTTTGTAAAATTAATTTTTTACATGTCATTAATTACTCTTTGTTAATATTCATTTTAGTATTTTTAACATAGTCTAAAATTATATTAATACACACCTATTTTATTAACCAATAATTTTGAACCATGGTCCTAAGCCCATGGTTTAAGCCCATTATATTGTATAAATGTGGTTTGTTTTCAATATAAGTCTTATATAATGGTAAAATAATATTCATTGTGCTGTGAAGTTTAAAAAATTGACAAGACCCTAAAAGCTTTCTCTTCCATTTTTCCCCTCTCAGCCACCACCACCACCAATCTCTAAACCAACCGGCCAAACCATACCTGAAAGCCCAACCAATTTGCCTTCATTCTCACGGTCTTCAACAAAATTCAACCAAGCAGTCCCCCCCCCCCCCAATCTCAAGACCATTCCTCCCTTTCTTGTCCTACTCCAGCAAAACCCACACCTGCCAATTGCTAAAAAACCTCGACAACCACCAAAACCCCCCATTCTCTTCATCTTCTCTGGTAAAGTAACGACACCGGAGAACAGCCAATCCGAAACCACCTCAATTCCACCACAAAACCTTAATAAATTCATCGGAAACAGACCCACACCACCACTGTCTCCCTTCCTATTTCCTTATTTTCGTGTCTTTTGTTTGTTTTGGAGGTAGTCAGCAAGTTCAAATATGCAACACAGCTTTGTAGGACAACAACCAACAACACCACATCGAGCAACCAGACCCCGCTGCAAATACCATCGGTGAACGTATCCGACTCACTGCCTTTGTTTCATCTTCTTTGGTTACTCTGCTATCCCTATTTAGCTTTGTTTTATATTATTTTTGTTGGTAAGTTTTCACTTCAGCCTTGTGTTTCTCCAATAAACTCCATAAATGTTGGGGTGCCTTGACTTTATTCATTCTATTTTAGATGTTGTTTCATTCTTGTTATGTTGTCGTCTGACTAATTACTGTTGTTCGTAGGTTGGTTTTGCACAATTTCTTTTTTCATGAATTATTATGTCATTCACCACTAACTTAGTAACTTTTGTTATTATTTTGAACTATTATTATATTGTGTAGTTAACTGTGTGTTTAAGTTTTGTACTAAATAGGAGCCAATGCTATTATTTGATTTTGTTTTATCATTTTGTCTAGTTTTAAAAATTAATTATTATTATACTGCCATATTTCAATCCAAGAAAATGTGTGTATTGTTTCAGATATGCTCATTTTCTCATTATTTTTCAGATGTTGCTCTATTTTATTCACAATCTTGTTACACTTTGATTTAGTTCATCTGTGAGTCTTTTTGTTTATTGGTTGTTAGTGATTGCATGCTATTTTTTCTTTGTAAATTTTATATGATTGTGAATTTGAAATTATTATAAAAATGACCAATGAAAAATCCTTTCAGTCATTTTTCGAGGCCTCCCCATTATTAAATAGGTAAATTTAGTTCAAGTTTATATACATTACTATTGTATAAGTTTATTTAATTACTACTTAATGTGAAAAGATGGACAAATAACTGTCTCCGACTTAGTGAAGAAATTGTTTCACGTTATAAGATCTAGGGAATGTGTGCATAATGTTGGTCGATCCTAGCATCAGTTATGAGGAGCCGGACAACGAAGCCTCCTTCTAAGATAAAGATACCTTTCACGCTACTCTCCCGGCCAGAAGAAATTTTTCTATTGTGATTTTTTGGCGAGTTCAGTTAGGAGGGACAAAATAGAGATTCTTTCTATCAATCAAAAATAGATATTGACCCCCATGCTCTCACTGTCTACTTACCAAGTAATAGAAAGAAAGGAATCAGGGCTAGGGCAAGTTGGGTTGCGGTATATAGCCGTAAGCGCAGTGGGGCGTAACAAAATAATTGCTCGTACAGTTCATAGAGGGATATGAAAAAGTAGATTCATTATTGGGAACTTTCACCCCTCTTTATTTGAAATATGCCTCCCTAGGAGCATTAAGATCTTCAGCTCAAATGGTCCCTTATGAAGTTTCTATTAGCCTTATTCTTACTGTGCGCCTTCTGAGCGTTATTGAATCTGCGAAGAAAATTGCTCGGATGTTCCCCTAACCCAAATTTGTGTCTTAGATATAGATAAGTAAATAAAATGGTGAGATCTCGCTTACACATCTTCATCCATACCCTCTTAAAAACTATAAATCTTATTACAAAGAGAGAGAAAATTACAAAGAAACATTTTTCTACAAAAAACTAAAGAGGCTGCTAACTTAATATTGTTAAAAATAAAAGATTGGACCAAGGATATATGAGATGGAATAGGCCCACAAACAAGGACAACTAGAATAGGAGACAAAACAAAATCAGATTAGACTTTCATCTCCGGCTGAGACTTTGTTACCCTAAACTTGATGCACTAGGTTTCTATATTTTTCCTTCCAGCCAAGTATCGCTGATATACTCCTCTTTAATCAAATTTTATTCTCGTTTTGTTAGAACAATGGGTAGAATCCTTACAAGATTAATACAACCTTCTTATGAAACGAATAGAAAAAAATCATAAACTAGATGATTAAATTTGTCCATTTAAGGTGCCGAGAGAAACACGATCGAACAATCTTCTATGGGTGTGTAATCATACCCCTAAGATTATCAATGTTGCCCTAATGTCTTTGTTCGAGAACTTTGGTCCGCTTTATAGCGTAACGACATATACCTCTCACTGGTTTGGATTTATCCATTTTAGAAACATCAATGACTCCAAGAAGGCTAAAGACGCGCTCCAAGGATGCTTCTTTCATGGAAATCCTCTTAGGATTTCAATTCACTAGGAGGACTTAGAGATAAACAAAAACAAAAATCCGGTAAAAAGATGACACATATGTTTCTTTTCGTTTGTGTCAATTATGTAAAGATGACACATAATTCGAGTAAACATCAAATGAAGGGAAATGATACCTCAACACATAAATAAGAATAAAATAGTCAGAAGTCCTTTCTCATGGATGTTTCTTAAGGCGTGTTAACCTGTAAGGGTACAAAGTAAGAAGTGTTAACCAGGCTTTAAGATCGATATTATTTGGGAGTTTCACACTTTCCATACTAAGAACACTCTGTTAGACCTTTTTATCCTTGAAATAATCCAAGAAAAATTCTCAGAATTTAGAAATATAATGTTACTTCAAGATATTTGAGGACCGTCAAACACTTTTCCAAGTTCCACATATTATATATTCATCTTTTTAACAGATGAATGTAATTTTTTCCACCCTTAATCAAACCCTAAGACCATATTAATTCCTAGTCAGAAGCATTTTCCCCTTCAATAAGTCCTACCTATAATGAGGATAAATCAATAAAATGAGTACGAAATACCAAATAGTTAAACAAGAAAAGTGAGACATGATTATCGAATAAGAAATAAGAAAACAGAAAGAAAGGGAGAGAAGAGGAAGTTAAAGCCTGAGAATAATGAATTTCCAAATAGAGAAAAAGAGACTTCTTAAATACAAAAAACCACTAAAATATGTGGTGTCATGTGCTATCCCAGCATCTTGATGTCTTCTAAGCAAAGTTGTCGATTAACATATCTCCAACTCTCTTTCGCAATAGTAACATCCGATAGAGGCATACCTGTCGTTCCTTCCACACTACTTGATGGCTGAAACTTACTTAGACTTGTAATAAGGTGATTTGTTAAGAAGGACCTCACTTGGGTAACCTTAGAGGATTTTATCTCAGGTACATCCACATATCGAGGTTGATACGACTTTGGTGGCAAGGATTTGTCACTATGTGTATGAGGTGTCGATTTTAGAATCACACAATAAAAATATGTTGGACCATCAACTTTCAGAACCTTCCTAATGAAGTCTGAAGGTGGAACCAACAACATATTGGTTCCACCGTCAAGTTTTGCAACCCCAACACGATCTTTTGAACTCAAGTACCTCAAAAACTGTGTATGAGGAAAAATCTTTATTAGTATTAGTGTTGAAGAATACAATGTTGAACTCTACAATAGCATCTAAATAATATTTAGCCAAGTTGTATAACCTCGTTCTGGCTGAGCTATTGAGTACATCAGGACTGCAAAAAGAAAAATGTATGCACTTGAATGTAGTTGATAAAATCCATGTAGAATAGTTAACTTATATAGGAATTATATGTACTGTGCTAATCCAAACAAGGATCAAACATGCATATATTCTATGCTAAAAAGTTTTCTTTACACAATTTAGGAATGAGTTTCATAAGAAATTATGCTAAATCATAATTCTATCTCAGATTCTATACTTACCCCGATAGGAACACAAACAAAAGGACACACAAATTTTATATTCTTGACGATAATGCCATGCCATAAATAGTCATGGCAAGAATATTGTTGTCAAGGAGAAACTCTTACATCACTGATGATGCTTGACTAAGTGTTACAAGACCTGAAGAAACATTTCTACCAAATAGACCTAAACCATATTGCTCATCTAACACATGAACTCAATCACTTGTTCTTTTATGAGGATAAAAACTATCATTTACCCCATAAATCCTCTATCATTTAGTTTCCCTTTGAAGTTGGCTAGAATTAGTAATTAGTTGTCTTGAAATAACAGGGTGAAACCTGCCTTGCATACTCAAAGGTCTAGGTGGGATGTCAGAACCATAATGTGGCAAACATCCAGATACATTAGAATCCAGCATAGGGAAATTCTAGCCAAATGTATATGTGTTGGTTAAGACACTCTATGTTGGCCTCAAATGTATATGGACGTATCCATCATACGGTCCTGACATCCCAGCTAGACTATTTAGTATGCAAGCTAGGTTTCACCGTGTTATTTCAAGACCAGTAATTATTGATTCTAGCGAACTTCAAGGGGAAGTTAAAAGATCGAGGATTGATGGGACAAATGATTGTTCTTATCCTCATAAAATAATAAGGGACCGAGAACATATGTTGGATTAACAATATAGTTTGAGTCCATTTGGCAAAATGTTTCTTCAGGTCCTGTAACAGTCAAGCAAACAATAGTGATGCAAGAATTTCTCATAAACAACACAATTTTTTCCATGAGTATACATGGTGTGGTATTGTCACCAAAAATGTAACATTTGCATGTCGTGCTATCTGTGTTCCTATCGGGGAAAACATAGAATTTGAGATGTAAGTATGGTTTAACAGAATTTCTTATGATACTCATTCCTAAATTGTGTCAAGAAAAATTGTTAGCACATATTATATATGTTTGATCTTTCTTGGGATTAACACAGTTTATATAATTCTCATATAAGTTAACTATTTTGTATGTGTTTTGTCAGCTACATTCAAGTGCCTACATTTTTCTTTTTTGCATCCCTGATGTAGTCAACTTCTCAATCGGAATGGGGTTAGACAAGTTGACTAAATACTATTCAGATGTTGTTGTCATGTTCAACATTGTGTTCCTCTTGTCTAGTATTGACGAAAATTTTACCTCATACATAGAGTTTTTGTAACACCTTAGATCTCAAAATGAAGAAAATCCTAGTTTTCAAAAAATTGGTGCCAGTACAACCGGAACCACCTATGGACCGTAGGTGGGTTTTTTCGTTAATTTCCAAATTTTGATGATCTTTGATCCCACCCACGGTCGACTAATATGGTCTGTGGTTAGACCTACGGACCGTAGGTGAGGGTCAGCAACTATTTAAACAAAAATGGTTGTTGAGTCAACTTCAACCAGTCATATATTTTAGCACAAAATGAATTAGGTGGCCCATGATCTATCAAATTAAAGATAATTGAATTCTCTTTCCAACGCCACCGAGTTTACTAAAATCCAAGCTCAGAGGAAAAATTTATGCTAGTTTTAGTGAAGCCCTATCGAGCAGAGCATGAACAACAACCCCAAATGACGGTTGGTAGTTCAAGCGACGGCCCGTCAGTCCTGTAGTAGAGGGCACTCGTCAGTTTTAACATAGGGTCATTTGGGTCCTTTTCCCTATGCATTAGGCACTTAAACTACATCGTTTTACTCAGTGTAAGCCTAGTACCTAGTCAGGCATACCTAGAAACCTTATTCTCCAAAAGTCATCAAAATTAGAACGAAAATAAGAGAAGAGGCGTTAGTGTCTTTCAAGAACAAGTAGAAGTGTTCTTCAAGATTCAACCCCAAAATCCAAAGGATTTCTCTGTAAATTTTGTCACCGGGTATGTGGTATTTCACTAGTGGATTCCTTTCATCCACTAGGTCCCAAGAAGTCAGTTAGTTCCTTGATTTTACAGAGCTTGTTTAGACCTGGGTTTCTAAACCTTGGAGATTTGTTGTGATTTAGCTGTTGTAGTATCCTTAATCTAAATAGCATGTTTCTTGGAAAATTTTCTTAGTTCCTTGTATAAAAACTCAGAACCTTAGTTTGCGTAAATTCTGCTTCTCACTCCCTGAGGTTAACCCCTTGACATTACACGAGATATAGGATAATGAGTGACCCCAAGCTAACCCTGTGTCTGGCATATATCAAGCATACTGACAATAACTGAATAAGACATGTAGCATGTGGAAGCTAAAATAATGGATAATTGAAAGTGGTAAACCCCCAAATAGTCTAAATGTAAAAAACATACTAAGAGTTTAATAACAACAGAAATATTAACTTAACAATTCAAGCTGATTCTAATACTGTCTGGAAAGCGTCTAACTGAGTTAAGTTGCTAAGACATCCCCTCAGCTAACTCTAACAAAATGGAAAACTGAATGCAAAAACTAAAATGAAAAGCATGTCTATTGTCCTCGGAATATTATGACTCACCACTGAAGTTGTTGACTATAGACAGAGAATCGATCAAAGCGTGATCTGAATGCTGAGTACCTGAACCTACATCATGTAAGGATGTAGAATAGAATATGCGTCAATACTTAGAATGTACTGAGCATGTAGGATATAGATACTAACCTGACATATATTCTGAATCCTTAGAGAATACCACGGTTGCAAGCTCGAGGTCATGAGTTGGACAGTTCTTCTCATGGACCTTACGTTGTGTAGATGGATAAGCTATTACCTAACCTTGCTGCATCAACAAACAACCTAGGCCGACCCTAGATGCATCATAATAAATCCCATAATCATCTGAAGCATCTAGTAGAGTCAAGAGTGGAGCAATAGTCAACCTAGTCTTCAGTTCTGAGAAGCTTTTCTCACACTTATCTTACCATTGAAATTTGACCTTCTTCTAAGTGAAATTGGTCAATGGGGAAGCTATGGACAAAAATCCTTCAATAAATCAACTGTAATAGCTGGCCAAACCCAAGAAACACCTGATAATAGTGTGAGAGGTGGGTCTGGGCCAGTGTTGTACTGCCTCAATTTTCTGTGAATCCACTCGAATCCCTTTGTTGGATACCACATGATCGAGGAAATCAATAGATTGTAGCCAGAATTCACATTTTATGAACTTAGCGAATAGTTGGCGATCTTTAAGAGTTTGTTGAACAACTCTCAGATGAGTCGCATGCTCCTCCTTACTCCGAGAATAAATGAGGACATCATCAATAAAGACGATGATGAACAAGTCCAAATACTATTTTAACATCTTGTTCATTTAGTCCATGAAAGCTGCATGAGCATTTGTTAGTCCAAAAGACATAACAACAAATTCATAATGACCATACCGAGTTCTGAAAGCTGTCTTTGGAATGTCACTATCTATAACTCTGAGCTAATAATAGATGGATCTGACGTCTATCTTAGAAAATCAGCTAGCGGGAAGTTGGTCGAACAAGTCATCAATCCTGGGGATGGGATATTTATTCTTCAGCGTGACCTTGTTCAACTACCGATAATTAATGCACATTCTGAGAGAACCATTTTTCTTTTTCACGAACAACACTGGAGTACCCATGGAGAGATACTGGGTCTCATAAAGCCCTTATCTAAAAGGTCTTCCAACTTCTCTTTGAATTCCTTAAGCTCGCCTGGAGCCATACTTTAAGGAGGAATTGAAATAGGCTGGGTATCTGGAAGAAGATCTGTTCTGAAGTCGATTTCTCTTTCAGGAGGAACTCTGGGATGTTCTTCTATGAATAATTCTAGAAACTCATTTACTATCGGGATTGACCCAAAAGTTAGGGTTTTGGAGTTTGGATCCTTAATCAGGACAAGATGGTATACATACGCTTTGGAAATCATTTTTCTGGGCCTTAAGGTAAGAGATGAATCGACCCATATGCATTGAGCTACTACCCTTTACTCTAATGCTGGCTCATTTGGAAACTGAAATCGAACGATCCTAGTTCTACAATTGTCCTCGGAGTATTACGACTCACCACTGAAGTTGTTGACTACAGACAGAGAATCGATCTAAGCGTGATCTGAATGCTGAGTACCTGCACCTACATCATATAAGGATGTAGAACAGAATATGCGTCAATACTTAGAATGTACTGAGTAAGTAGGATATAGATACTAACCTGAACATATATTCTGAATCCTTAGAGAATACCACGGTTGCAAGCTCGAGGTCATGAGTTGGGTAGTTCTTCTCATGGATCTTACGTTGTGTAGATGGATAAGCTATTACCTAACCTTGCTGCATCAACGAACAACCTAGGCCGACCCTAGATGCATCATAATAAATCTCATAATCATCTAAAGCATCTGGTAGAGTCAAGAGCGGAGCAGTAGTCAACCTAGTCTTCAGTTCTGAGAAGCTTTTCTCACACTTATCTTACCATTGAAATTTGACCTTCTTCTAAGTGAAATTTGTCAATGGGGAAGCTATGGATAAAAATCCTTCAATAAATCAACTGTAATAGCCGGCCAAACCCAAGAAACACCTGATAATAGTGGGAGAGGTGGGTCTGGGCCAGTGTTGTACTGCCTCAATTTTCTGTGAATCCACTCAAATCCCTTTGTTGGACACCACATGATCGAGGAAATCAATAGATTGTAGCGAGAATTCACATTTACTATCGGGATTGACCCAAAAGTTAGGGTTTTGGAGTTTGGATCCTTAACCCGGACAAGATGGTATACATACGCTTTGGAAATCATTTTTCTGGCTTTAAGGTAAGAGATGAATCGACCCATATGCACTGAGCTACTACCCTTTTCTCTAAGGCTGGCTCATTTGGAAACTGAAATCGAACGATCCTAGTTCTACCATTGTCCTCGGAGTATTATGACTCACCACTGAAGTTGTTGACTGCAGATAGAGAATCGATCTAAGCATGATCTGAATGCTGAGTACCTGAACCTACATCATGTAAGGATGTAGAACAGAATATGCGTCAATACTTAGAATGTACTGAGCATATAGGATATAGATACTAACCTGAACATATATTCTGAATCCTTAGAGAATACAACGGTTGCAAGCTCGAGGTCATGAGTTGGGTAGTTCTTCTCATGGACCTTACGTTTTGTAGATGGATAAGCTATTACCTAACCTTGCTGCATCAACAAACAACCTAGGCCGACCCTAGATGCATCATAATAAATCTCATAATCATCTGAAGCATATGGTAGAGTCAAGAGCGGAGCAGTAGTCAACCTAGTCTTTAGTTCTGAGAAGCTTTTCTCATACTTATGTTATCATTGAAATTTGACCTTCTTCTAAGTGAAATTGGTCAATGGGGAAGCTATGGATAAAAATCCTTCAATAAATCAACTGTAATAGCCGGCCAAACCCAAGAAACACCTGACAATAGTGGGAGAGGTGGGTTTGGGCTAGTGTTATACTGCCTCAATTTTCTGTGAATCCACTCGAATCCCTTTGTTAGATACCATATGATCGAGGAAATCAATAGATTGTAGCCAGAATTCACATTTTATGAACTTAGCGAATAGTTGGCGATCTTTGAGAGTTTGTTGAACAACTCTCAGATGAGTCGCATGCTCCTCATTACTCCGAGAATAAATGAGGACATCATCAATAAAGATGATGATGAACAAGTCCAAATACTATTTTCACATCTTGTTCATTTAGTACATGAAAGCTGCATGAGCATTTGTTAGTCCAAACGACATAACAACAAATTCATAATGACCATACCGAGTTCTGAAAGCTGTCTTTGAAATGTCACTATCTATAACTCCGAGCTAATAATAGATGGATCTGACGTCTATCTTAGAAAAACAACTAGCACCCAGAAGTTGGTCGAACAAGTCATTAATCCTGGGGATGGGATATTTATTCTTCAGTGTGACCTTGTTCAACTACCGATAATTAATGCACATTCTGAGAGAGACATCTTTCTTTTTCACGAACAACACTGGAGTACCCATGGAGAGATACTGGATCTCATAAAGCCCTTTTCTAGAAGGTCTTTCAACTTCTCTTTCAATTCCTTAAGCTCGGCTGGAGCCATACTTTAAGGAGGAATTGAAATAGGCTGGGTATCTGGAAGAAGATCTGTTCTGAAGTCGATTTCTCTTTCAGGAGGAACTCTGGGATGTTCTTCTATGAATACTTCTAGAAACTCATTTACTATCGGGATTGACCCAAAAGTTAGGGTTTTGGAGTTTGGATCCTTAACCTGGAGAAGATGGTATACATACGCTTTGGAAATCATTTTTCTGGCCTTAAGGTAAGAGATGAATCGACACATATGCATTGAGCTACTACCCTTTACTCTAATGCTGGCTCATTTGGAAACTGAAATTGAACGATCCTAGTGCTACAATCGACTGAGGCATAACAGGAATGAAAACAATCCATGCGTAGAATGATATCAAAATTTACCATTTCTAACTTTACTATATCTACTGAGGTGACTTTCTGAGAGACTGTGACAGGGCAATTTTTATAAACCCATGTAATAATAACTGGGGTAGAGACTGAGAATGGTTCTGAGAGAGTTTCTGGACTGACACCGAAGATTACTACAAGTAGAGAGTTACAAAAGACAGTGTAGTCCCTGGATCTAACAATGCATACTAAATAAAAGACTCGTAAGTACTGGTGACCACATCAGGAGAATCTTCCTGGTCTTGGCGAGTCTAGAGAGCATACAACTTGGTTTGTCGCTGACCGTTGATATTTACGTTATCAAGACACATCTTCCAATGCAAATGTCAACGATCGTACAATAGTTTAGTACCCAACTAAGGGTTGGCGTTGAGTCCCAATGGAGTGGGCCTGAGAACTTGTGGTTATGCGTGCAAATTGCTAAAACTAATCGTAGCTAAAGACTTTGGCAAATGAAAACATAACAAACTAAAAAGGGTGACGCAAGCGTAAAGTATCAACTGGGGGTTAGTAAGCAAGAAACAACTAAAATAGTGAAAATAAGGAAAAATACAAGTATGGAGACGTGATTCTTGGGATGTGATAGGAATAGGGGATAGACTAAATCATTGGGTACATGTTTTTGATAGTAAATTCATTGAGTATTTTTGACTAGGCTAGACTTTAAGGGGAATAATCTCTCTCAAGCAACTTACCCCGTTTCGAATGCGTTCCTCTTGGATACCCATTTGCCGTATGAAGCACAACCTCCGCCTTAACCCACTCACTCTCTCGAGCTGAGTGTGTGGACATGGGACTAGGGTTCACTCTCTCGAGCTGAACCTCATGTCGACCTACTCACACTGGCCATCATTTTGGTGGTTTTCGTTTTACGAACTCTCTCTCAAGCAAGATGAAAAGACATAAATAAACTTGTATTTGGAACTAAAAATTCATTAAATTCATCCAGAACCACTAAACGAAATCACATTTAAACTACGAATAGACTATCATCGAGCAAGACCCAATAGCTAATCTAACCCATATTCACAAAATCACACCCAAGAATTGGAGTTTTAGCTACGCATGCAAAAGAGATAGAAATGTATACCAATATTAGTTTTCATCAATTGGTATGCGAGATTAAGTCTTAAAACAAGCCAAGAGTGAATAATCCAAGAGATCCAAGTCCAATTCCTTGAATTTAAAACCCTTTGAAAACTCCAAGTTCTTCGAAACCCTCTCCAAAAGTTAGAGAGAATATCTCTAAAACTCTATCTCCAACTTAATAATCTAAAAAATAGATCAAATAAGGTAAAATTCGCTATTAAGAATAAAACTGAACTAGTATTTATAGTTTTCAGAAAACACTGTCTCCATCAATTGGTTTGGCGATTCGGTATCTTCATTTCTTCGTTCTTTTAGCTTCTTTTGCTCCTTTTTGCTTGATAGTGTCCATGCTTTCCCTCAAACTTCAAATACTTGAAACTCAAAGATTTTCATTAGATATCGAGATAAAACATGCATTTGAGGACACTAATTTCATCAAAATATAGCCCTAAATGAGTCCAAATTGTGGACTCATCAACACCCCTAACTTAAACTTTTGCTTGTCCACAACCAAACTCAAGTTCAGCCGTTCAAAAAGGGTGTCTTGAACAGTGCTACACGAGACTCGATAATGAATGCACACAACAAGACTCAATTTACTTATGCAAAGATCAATTGTGCACTCAAAGATTAAAGTATTGACTCACCAATATTAGAGAATCTCATGCTCACAATACTTGCCTCAAATGCAAGTTCAAGCTCAACAAAAGTGTTTGAATGCCTTCAAAAAAAGAATGATTCCATAATCGCTCATAATGACCTAATCATCTAAAGTTCAGGAATCAGATGCAACGCTCAAACTCACAAAGATGAAAACAGTCCATGCTTTCACCCATAGGTTTGCCCGTATTTTCCAATTGACATTTGTTTGAGCCTTCTCAAGATCAAAAAGGTCTTTTCAAGGCTTGTAATAGGGCTGATTACAGAGGTATGGTCATTTAGGCTTTGTGGCTTTCATCCTAATGAATTGTGGTGCTCACAACAGTTCCTTCCCTTTTCCTTCATCATTTTCTTTAGTGCTCATAAGTCATCCTATTATTCACTTTCCCATAGTGTGTTGGAAACTCTCTTTTCTTTTGCACTTTATTCTGCAACTTTCTTTTCCATTCTTTTCTTTTATTTTTCTCTTTCTCTTTTTTTTATATGGAGGGGTTCCATTTTTCTCGACACTATGGGTTAACGGTGACTTCCCTTGCACTTCTTGATTTTCCCTTTTCTTCTCACCACACCCCTAACTTAGGCTTTTGGCCTAAGTTGGCTATTTATTAAACCACAAATCAAGAGGATTAACGATAATGGATTAAGAAAGGTCTAATTTTCATCAAGTTTCTTCCAAAGAAGGTTAAGGTTCAAGGTGTGTTCAATAGAGGTTCACACACTCAAAAGGTAGGCCACCTAAGCAGTATATGTCAAATTCGCTCGCACTCTTCAAAGTTGCCTAAGATCATGTCAAGAGAAAGCTTAACTAAGTTGATCGGACCAACGCGGAAAATTCTAGGATCTATCATGTATGTTTTAAAGTAAGCTAATCACACTAGGCATCAACACTATAGTCAAACAAGACTCCACACTTTCGCTAGTGTGCAACGGTCATTACAAGAGACTCGATTCGATACTAGGCTAGTCAAAACAAGATGCAAAGAGTTTACATATTATCTATCAAAACTTCATTTGGCCTCATTGTAGCCGCGCATTCATGTTCATTCGATTTAGAGCACTATTCAAGGCATCGGTATTGATCGGGATCGAGACTTAAATTTTGCAAAAGAACAGCCACATTTATCAGAAAAGAGGTGGAAAAAAAAAATTCGGACGGGTTAAAATTATTTGCAATAAAATAAATAAAAGGAGTCATAAGCTCAATCTGTCACGCCTCAGATCTGATTAAGACAAACAAGCACCCGATGTCTAAATGGCCTGAGAGAACCAACTTACAACCTGCATTTACCATACAATTAACTATGATAGCTATGAAGCTATGACAAGCTTATATGCCCTGTAGCGATAAAAGACCGACATAGACAGACCCAAAACTTATGTACAACACTTGGCCGTTGAGGCCACAATTGTTAAGAGACAAGACACAACCAAACTTTATACATTAGTCTACAAGGCTTCTACAAGATAGACAACCTTAGTTTAGGTCGGGACAAGGCCCCGCCTTACCCTTAACTACTATACGGTAACAAAGTAGATTCCAAAGACTCGATTAAGCCCCGAATCAACTTGGAGCTCACCAATAGCAACTGAGTGTCCTGTGCTCCTACTGGGGAGGTCTACTAACTGGAGTACCTGCGGCTGCAGCATGAAATGTAGCGTCTCCCAAAAGGGACGTCAGTACGAAGAATGTACTGAATATGTAAGGCAATAACATATGCAAGCAAGAGCTCAATTGAAATCAAGTATTAATATGTAACATCATAGATTAGATTAAAGACCACCCTTGTTGCTGTTGTGGGACGCTGGATCTGGCCCTCTTAGAATTCCCTGTTTCTGACTCTTGTGTTCTTCTTCTTTGTCTTTGATCCTCCAACTTTTGCGCAAAAGCTTGCATCCTTGCTATATTCATATCTTTATTCAACGAACCAATGGTACAATCTCTAACCAGATATAAATCTAATCTACCCACATATCAATGAACTCTATCCCCCATAGTAGCTACTACATTAGGAG
The DNA here is from genome assembly GCA_029582605.1 of Solanum gracilifrons. Lineage (NCBI taxonomy): Eukaryota > Viridiplantae > Streptophyta > Magnoliopsida > Solanales > Solanaceae > Solanum > Solanum gracilifrons. Next base: position 2,177 of record JAJOOH010000563.1, on the reverse strand, counting down.
CATACCTGGCCAAGGAATTAAATTTGAGACTGTACTCTCTCACGTGCATACTTACTTGGTGGAGATTTAAGAACTGATCCGCACGGGACTCTCGGATCTCCAATGGCAGGTAATGGTCAAGGAATGCCTTTTTGAACTCTTTCCATATAGCTGAAGGTATATCTGTTCCCCTGAATTGCTTCCAAGCTTCATACCACATTATAGCCACACCCTTTAATCTATATGTTGCTAGCTCGAGCGCTTCTTTACCACTTACATGCATAACATCGAAAGTGCATTGGGTCTGATATATAAAGTCTTGTGGATCTTCATTAGGATCTGACCCGGAGAATGATGGAGGGTCCAAATTAAGGAAATCACGTAGCCGCGTGCCAGTTGCTCTATTTACACCACTAGTACCTGCAATTGGACCTTCTTGCCTTCGGCCGTGGACAGCAACTATACGAGTCAATAATTGGACTGCATTTTTCAAATCTCGCTCGGTAGCATCAATAGGGGGTTCTTGAGGTCCAGCTTCCCTCCTTAGATCTTCTGGAGATGGAGGGGTCGGGGAATCTACGATAAAGACTCATCTTCAGCCTCACCTTGAACAACTTGACTAGGTGGTGGTTGGCTGGTCCCTTCTTGGGTAGCCACATCCACTCGCTTATCTGTACTTTTACTTCTTCTCGTAATCGGCATCTTCGCTATAATGAAATAATTTATAAGTTATGTACGATTCTCCTACAACCCCAGTTTTATCGCACGATCTAAGAAATGAAAGAAAAGAGACAACTCCTACATGTCCCGTAGCCTCCTGTTTATAAACGTGGTGCACAACACATCCATAAGCAAGATTCTACATAGACACGGCTTTGTATACTCCCTACGACGACCTACTCTGATACAACTTTTGTCACGCCTCAGATCTGATTAAGACGGACAGGCACCCGATGTCTAAATGGACCGGGAGAACCAACTTACAACCTGCATTTACCATACATTTAACTATGATATCTAAGAAGCTATGACAAGCTTATATGTCCTGTAGCGATAAAAGACCGACATAGATAGACCCAAAACTTATGTACAACACTTGGCCGTTGAGTCCACAATTGTTAAGAGACAAGACACAACCAAACTTTATACATTAGTCTACAAAGCCTCTACAAGATACACAACCTTAGTTTAGGTCGGGACAAGGCCCCGCCTTACCCTTAACTACTATACGGTAACAAAGTAAATGCCAAAGACTCGATTAAGCCGCGAATAAACTTGGAGCTCACCAATAGCAGCTGAGTGTCCTGTGCTCCTACTGGGGAGGTCTACTAGCTGGAGTACCTGCGGCTGCAGCATGAAATGCAGTGTCCCCCAAGAGGGACGTCAGTACGAAGAATGTACTGAATATGTAAGGCAATAACATATGTAAGCAACAGCTCAATTGAAATCAAGTATCAATATGTAACAGCATAGATTAGATTAAAAACCACCCTTGTTGATGTTGTGGGATCATGTAGTAATATTCTTTTCTATAATTTTCTTTACATTGCGATCTCTGTAAAGCATGTGATACAAATAACCAACAGATCACTGGTAAAAGAGGATGACCCATGCTTGGCATTTTAACCCCTGATATGCTATCCTCAAATATATAAATTTAGGATCGACCCATGCTAGGCTTTCGCCCCTAGGCTGCCACCCTTATACAAAATTTGGGATAGACCCATGCTAGGCTTTTGCCCCTGGGCTTCCACCCTTACACATATACCGCTTCATATAGTTTGTTTAATCTTTGATATTGTTATTTTGGTGGTCATAATTATTTTTTTTGAGCATCAGAACAGTGGATCAGTAGTAGGAAACATATGACTATGCACTTAGGGCAGTAACAATAACAGAAGATGGAAATGTAACACTAATGAATTACATAAGTGCTCAAATGACACAATGGACCTCATTTGATTGATAGGAGGAATCACAAAGCTATTGCTGAAATTACCCTTTTCTCATACCAATACTTGGAAAAGTAAAGATGCACATATATTGAAGCAATTCGACATACTAAGGAGAGGGGAACTATTGTTAGCTGTGTTTGGGATTGTACGCTGCCACTATGTGTCTTTTACTTGAAAGAACACTTAGGAAGCTCACTTGTTGGTAGTGACACAAGCAGAGTTCATGCCAAAGAATATAGAATC